>VZUI01042990.1:0-17234 GCA_013401135.1 Cettia cetti
ATGTGAGAGGAACAGCCCTGCAGACACCCAGATCAGCGCAGGAGGGGCAGGAGGTGCTCCAGGGGCCAGAGCTGAGGTTCCCCTGCAGCCCCTGGTGCAGCCCATGGTGAGGCAGCCGTGCCCCTGCAGCCCATGGAGGTCCCTGGGGATGCAGAGATCACCTGCAGCCCCTGGAGGAGGCCCAGGCCAGAGCAGGTGAGTGCCTGAGAGGGGGCTGTGAACCCATGGAAAGAGAAGGCCACACTGGAACAGGCTGTGCCTGAAGGATGCACCCCATGGAAGTGACTCACATTGGAGCAGCTCATGGAGAACTGCTGTTTATGGGATGGACTCACATTGGAGAAGTTCATGGAGAACTGTCCCCCATGGGGGAGACCCCACGCTGGAGCAGGCGAAGGACTCCTCTCCCTGAGCAGCAGCAGACACAGTCTGTGATGGACTGATCATTCCCCATCTCCCCACTGCTTTGGGTGGAGGAGGCAGAGCTGGGAAGAAGAGATGGGTGGGGGGAAGGTGTTTGAAGTTTTCATTTTACTTCTTACTATCATGCTCTGATTTAGTTAACAATAAATTCAAGTCTGTTTTGCCTGCGATGGTATTTGATGATCTTTCCCAATCCTTATCCTAACCCATGGACCTTTTGTATTTTCTCTCCCATGTCCAGCTGTGAATGGGAGCAAGAGAGAGGCTTCGGTGGGCATCTGGCACCCAGACAGATGCCAGATGGGGTGCCAGATTAGCACCCCAAGCCCACTACAATGGGCTTGGGGTGCTAATTGTTACACTCTCTTACAGTTGTCATTCAACAACTGTGAACTCACAAATAGACAATTCTTTACATTCACCCACTTGACTTCCTAACTTCACTTTAATTTTTGCATCAGAAGTCAGATAAACATGCTGCCAGTGTTTAAACAGCAACTCTTATACCTGCTAGGCACTGAGGCCAAATGCAAGACTTTTATCTGGAATCAGACTATTTCCAATAGATTTCTTCTACTTGTGGTAGAAAGGCAGGTGATGCAAATAGTGAGACTGGCCTCTGCCATACTGATGGTGAAGGATTTGTCCCACATCTCCTGACCCCAGCACTCGCAGCTCTGCTTCCTTTAAAACAGTCCTCAAATGTTTAGACAGCAGAGGCTCTCAGCCTTCAAGATTTCTTTTCTGTTCATAATCAAACAAGATACAACTCCACCACAGTTACTCAACTTCTTTGGAAAGTTTCTGGGTTTCAGTAACTCCGGAGCTCAGTAACTTGAGAGAAGGATTTACACAAAAAGTAGCACCAGTCTCACCACTCAATAGTGACTGATCAATTAATCTGAATCTGAAGGCCAGCAAAATACAGTAAGTTAACTCCAGTTCTTTAAGAAATGTCTGCAAGAAAGACAGTACTGTTCATAACTTTCCTACAGTTAAAAGGTTTATTTAAACCCAACTTTTATATACAACATTACTATTTCACTTTCAATGTGCTTTACAATTCTACCTATTTTTTTAACTAGTTACCCAATTTTCCTTCATATATCCACTTCTGTGAACAATACTTGACATTAATGTTAGGTTCTCAGGATAATTTTTTTGTTAACCACCTACAAAAAGAGTTAATGGCAGCATGGAATATATTTTGCCTTACCTTTTTACACTTAGTTCACACACATTCATACACACTGGAAAATAATATGATCAAGGCCTGCTTTTTTTTAATAGAGGAGTGAAAAAAATGGAAATCACATGCCTACATACAAGATAAACAACTAGCCTGTGCTTCATAAAAAAAACCTCACCATTTTTGAAAGACTGTTTTTTACAGTACAACTGTATTGTTAAGAAGTAAACTGATAATGCTTTAACCATAATGCAATCTTCCAAAATGTTTGGCATTTTTGTAGGCTACAGAAATTATCTTCTAAATGTGAGACTGGAAAGAGTTCACCTGAAGAGTCAAAGACTTGGGGCCAGAGAAGGCTATTTGTTAAATGTAGTTTTAGTTCTTCATACTATAAACTCATCTGCCCATTTTGCATTTGTGTAGCCATAGTTTAGTCAGGAAAATATACATTTGGTTTACCTACCTGCTAATGTACTTCCAGAATCAGTGCATCAGCACTTTTAATTCCAATCTTCCCCTTTCTGCTCGTACCAAAAATTTAAAAACACCATTAAAATGCACAATAGGTTGTCCAGTTTGTAGCAAACTCTCTCAAAATTAGGTAACACTAGCAGACTCATTTTCAAAATTGGGTTATTTTAAAAGATATATTGCAAACAATTTACGTAAACTCAAAAACATATAAGTAGTCTGCCCAGCTTGAAAAGTTCTATATGAGAGGCAGTCCTCTCACACATATGCAATTGGAAAACAAGCATCAAAATCACCCCAAAAACGTAAGCAAGATACTCCGTTCTTCAGATGAAGTAAGCACTACTCTTCTTTTTGTCAATGGAAATAATTCTGTGTACTTAAGTTCAAGTCAGTGTAGTAGCATAATTTCTGAAGACACCTTTAAACAAACATGCCTCCACCACTATAAAAAACTAGATGTATGCAAGACTAAGGAGGAAAAGGTTTGTGTTAAAGAGCAAAGTAATCTGCTGTGCTCTGGTTGCCTGCAGCTCATCAGGCTGCTGGAAGAGCCCACTAACTGCAGCTGAGCTAAGGCATACAGCTTGGCAGAATCAGTTCCAAGCTGGACCATTACCTTTACTGGAGAGGCAAAGGCAGATAAGATTGTTTACACCAACAAAAATGACACAAATACTACAGCAAACCATATGAGAATGTCTGGCAATGAGAAGTGGTAAGGAAACAAGCTGTTGGAAACGCTCAAGTTCACTTAGCTCACAAAGCTATTAGTGACTTTTGTAATGGGCATTACTGGTATGCCTCAAATATTCCTAATTTTTAAATGAGAACAAGAAGTTTCTCACATTCCTTTGCTTAACCCACATGAAAGATATTTGCCATTCTTTATGCTCATTTATTCCCCCTGCATAGTTTTTAAATAATAAAACAGATATCAAGATTTGCTTTTAAATAGTAATTTTACAACAACTGCTTTATGTTAATGGCTACTAAACAAAATAAGCACACAAAAGAACTTCACCAAAAAATACCCACAAAACCCAAACAAAGAACAACAACAAAAAAGAATTAAGCAATCTAATGTAAGCTCTGTCACGCCAAAAACCAATTTTCAATTCAGTGTGAACTTAAAACACTTAACATTAAAAATTTACATTAGAGAAAAAAAGCTTATTATTAAAAAGACAAGATACTTTTACAGTGATCCTTCAGAAAATGCCTGGAGATTATGACAACCCAGTGCAGAATTCAGTGGTCTAATTTCCACCCAGGATGGGTCCCAAAAGCAAAGCTTCTGGAGTATCCCACCTAGCACACACACATCATACAGTGATGACTGAAGAATCATCCACCCTGCAGACCCCACTGGAAGAGGGGGAGAGCCTACAGAAAGCATTGACCCATGCAGGTCTGATTTCAAAATTATAGCTTAAGAAATGGCAGTAATACTGGCTTACATATTCAGGCACAATTATGAAACTTTCATGTTTCAGAATCTCTTTGTAGACTGTTGTTAATTCTGCTCTTGAAGTTCAGAAGGTAATTAAATTAGGACGTTTCACAGATGGTATCTTAAGATTTACTGGGAAATACCAGCTCTGCCCTTCCTATTTCCCAAGGCTGTGTGTTACATAATTGCAGTTATTTTACCTACATTACTCCCTTATGTCACATGGCAAGCAACTACTAACTGCCTATTATGTTACACACATTACTCACCCATATTCTGCAACAAAGTTTTAAACTTTACCTGGGTGTCACCTGTTATGGATTTTGCTGAGCGAAGTTTCTGTCACCTTTTCCATTTTTATGCCTTCTCTCAACCATCCAGACCAGTTTTTGAGAGTTTCATCTCACATGCAGATTTGCTACATCCTGCTTAAATTTAGGTGGCTTTTTCTTTTTTGTTAACGTTGCCTATGAACACTGTCCCTGCTAGATGACAGTGAACATCCTAAAAACAAATTACTGAGGCTTAGAAACTTTATTAGAACATCTACTCACAAAATTCATCATTGGAACTACTCAATAAGATATCTAATGCTTATCTTTGTATAGTTGCCCCTACTGAATTTTTTTACATAGCACCTCTTTATTTAATCCTTCACTTTTTAAACTAGCATCAAATCTGTTATTTACCTATGTGACTAAAATACTCGAAGTAGCAGAACTAGTGAAAACAGGTTTCATGTCAACCACACTTCACACTGGTTTTCTGTCTGTCTAATGGATTTCCCACTTTGCTGCTGTGTAAAATAAAGACCAGTTTGTATTTGCTTCCACACCTCTCTATAAATTGTTAAAAGAACAGATACTGAAGACTTCACAGCAAAGCTGAACAGTGACAACAGGCATGGAAAAATCCCCTTCTTATGGGAACAATTTCAAGAGTACAGCCGAGCTTTCTACCCAGCTCCCAGCTGGAATTACATGGGCACTCTCCTGGATCACACAGACTGAACCAATCACCAGTGTCTGAATGAGGAGGACCCCTTGTGCAGTCCAGTCCCACAGCATCACTGCCAGCAGGTCTGCTCCAGGCAGCTGCAGGATAAGCCACAGCAGTTCAAATGATTCCAATCCAAATGAAAGCTTAGGCTTTGAGAAAGGGAAAAAAAAAGTTATTTCTCAGTCAACTAAGACTTGAAAGGCTGAACTGGCTTGTGCAAAGGAAACATTAAAACTCTCAAACTGAAATGGCACAGGAAGGGAGAAAAGTGGTAATAACAGCCCTGCCATAGATCCCTTCAAGCTGATCATGAAGTCATGTAGGGAGGCCATATCATCATCCAGTCCCGCCTACTCACAGACAATCCTGTACTAGACCCCTATTCAAGAACTTCACACACTCCACCTCAAAAAGTCATCACTGTACACCAGGGACACTCTACAAGATGAGATGTGAGGCCACAAAAATTACATTGTGCTATAGTAAGGCAGGAAAAGACCTGTCATCACCAGTATCTTAAATATCTTAAATATATCACCTGAGGTTGCAGGGATGAATGTGAAATGATACTAGGGACTAATCTCCTACATCCCATAGAAAGACTTATCAAGTCTAAATTGTTCTTGCAACCACAGCCTGGAAGGAAGTTTCTTTATAAGTCTGAATCCAGTTATCAGTTTAAATCAAGTATGAGACTCTGGGCATGTACCTGAAAATGTTATCAGTTTCACTTAGGACTTGAGCACCACAGACATCTGTGTATCTTCACCAATTTTCTACCCCCATACTTCCAATGTTTTAGAGAAAATCTAAAACATTAGCAGAGGAAAAGTTCCTAAGATTTTAACTTGTTTTCAGTGCTCCCCCACCTTTAACAAAAGCTCTTTATTGAGCATTTAGATGTCAGCCATCCTTCAGGCAACTAGTCTCACCTACCTACTCTGCTGCAGTGAGCTCCTCACACAGCTTAGAGCAGAAGCTCTTCTCCTTGGTGTCCCAGTGCACAACTTACACTTGGCTCCTTTGAGTTTGATTCCAGCTCAGCAACACCAGCTCACAATGTCACCTAGACCTGCATACACAGTGACCCCTGTGGCATACAAAGCGTGACAACTTTCACTTAGAAGTCAAAATAAGGTTGTTAATGCAACCTCGCTTCCATTAGATAATGGTATATCATTAACCTTATCAAAGGCCTTTGGTAATGCATTGATTTTAGTAACTGGGCCGTATATGACGCAGGTTAATGTCCTCCTTCCCCAAAGGATTTAGACTCTCCTTTTTCCTCCTTACCTTATTGTGCAAATAGGAAAGCAGCAGTTCAGATTTTCTTTAAAGACCAGATCAACTAAGCTTTGGTTACTTTAAACAGACCTTCACAAAATAGGAAGTAAGGGCTAGAAAGCAGTAACACAATCTAGCATTTTCAGCTCTGCTGTACAATCATGTTAACTCATACCCCCTGTGCTCCCTGCTTGTTCATCTACAAGCCAACATCTTGGTAAGACACAGCTTTTACCCATTCTGTTTGTTTTTCCTCTACAAACAGCTATGGTAGAGACAGTTCTGATAAGCATATGTAAGAATTATTTACAGCTGTGGTGTTTCTAAAGTGTATACACATCATTAGTAACCAAGCAAAAGAGAATACAGAGCTCTGAACTAGAGAGGTAAGGACTGCTATTTACCTGCACTGCAAAAGTAACAGACTGGCTTTTTTAAGCTGCCTAGGAAGCACGGTTTTAATAGTTTTTAGGTAAGCTCTAAAGAGAGGGAGTGCAAGTGCCAACTAAATACTTTGAATGAAACAGATCAAAGATGACTAATGCCTAAGACTGTCCCCTTCCTTTAGCAGCAAGCTGAGTCATTGAGTCGGCTCCACCATATCGTCTATCCTAATTTAAAGTTAAGAGTTAATGCATATGAGTTAACTGAATATAAGGCTCTCATACATTGAATTAATCACAATAGAGGCAGTTTGCTACCAAGGACTTCATTTGTGTTTACCTACCCCTTAGTAGAACAGCAACATAAATTGTCATTAAATAGTCACAATGGGGGTAACTCCATGGAAGCTAAACAGAAACAGAAAAGCAGAGCTAGACTTCAGCTTCCAGAGAAGACTCCTTAAAATTAAAGGGAACAGGAGGTGTTACATAGGTAACATCTTCCTAACCTAGCATATGCCAACGGAAAAAAAAAAAGCAGACAAGCCTTTTTATTTCCAAAGACATGCCATAACCAAGTAATCAATGGCAATGTTGCTATTCAGCACTAGGAAAAAAAAAATAGACCATAACTTTCACCTTTGCAGTAGACAAAGACAGGTAGATGGGACTGTCTTTGTAACACAAAAATACATCAGAAAGGAGTTTTATAGAAGAGGAGATAAAAAAAAGGTAAATAACCTTAAGAACACAATATTCACCTTAAGAAAGAAGAGGTAAGCAACTAAAGTGAAAAAATTCGTAATTATTAAAGGAAGAGGTGTTTTTCCTCAGTTACATCTTGTGTATAGCATACACTCAGCTCTTGTCACTGTAGTTGCCATGGCAAAACAACATTGCAAAATCAATGCCATTTTATGGAATTTTTATTGCACCAGCTCTAACCTTGCTGGGTTCAGAATATTAGCAAGTAGTAACACTGATAACACCCGTGCAGAGTTGCAACATACTATTTTGTTCATCCTCTAACACAGCAATTTACGATAGTTGAACTGCTCCCACACCACTCTCCCATGCTGACGTGAGCTAATTTGCTTTACCATTGTTTCCCACTGCCTTGCACTTGCTCCACCTACCCACCCTCTGGGTCCTGGGCCGATATCCTAGGCAGCAAAATAATGCATTCCTTCTGATCCTATTTTGCTTGCATTGCAGTAGGCAGGCAAAAATTTTAAAGGCAGCTGACCTAGAACTGACACCCTCCCTTCCCTCCCCCCTCTTTTCAAGCTACCATGCAGCATAGTGGACATGCTGCTGAGTATTGTAAACATCAGCAACTGCACCCTCCCTGGGAGGCTCTTCCAAGAGAGCAGGAACCAGCTGTGCTGGCACCTTTGGCAGTGACCCACACAGTGCAATGTGAACTTTGGGAAGTGTGACACGGGCAGCAGCAGCGGCACAGTGGCAGGCGATGGCAGAACTTTAGGGTGACAAAAGCCACTTCAAAGGAAATGTGCTGCTAAGTGCTTTTTAAACTAAAGGCTCAGAACATTCCTAGCCTAAAAGAAAGCATGTTGACAGTATCACTAAAAAAGCTGCTGCTCCAAGTCCAGTCTTGGCACATTTACTTTTTTGGAGCACTCCAGGAAGCAACTACACTGCCACATCCTAAATCTTTCCAGTCCAGAGCTGGTAATTTATACAGCTGCAGCTGGAAGTTTCAAATCACTGAGGGATATGCAGGGAGGTAACACTGAACTTGGGTTGTTGTTGTTTAGATTAACATTCTTCAGCATGATGAAAGGTTTGGTTAATCACTATGAAACTCACTCATGAGTATTAGCATCAGGCAACCCACGAAGGCAAGGCACCATTGTTTGGAGACTCAGGCCTCTCAGCCAGGACAACTAAATAGAGCAGTAAAGCCAATTTCTCCTGGCACTCCATTTTTTATTTCTGCATCCCAAAAAAGATCTCCACTTAAAAAAAACCCCAAAGTAATTAGCTTACATTTATACCTGACCAAAGTTACTATGGAAGGGAAAAAGTGAAATACAGTTTCTGAAATGGAAAAGCCAGATGTTTCTATTATACTCCATACTCAATGGAGGAATCAAGGGGTGGTGCATGGAAATGGACAGCAGAGAGGCATCTGAAGTTTAGGGAATAACTGGAAGAAATGACCCCACAGGCTCATCCTGAAGTCAAAGCCACTTGCATTGTGCTTATATGTTGAATCCAGAGATGAATGCATGGAAATTAGTACATTATTAACCCTCATTTAATTCTGTTCAAAATTTGAGTAAGCTTTTGGGTACCACTCAAGCCATCTTGCATGTTACTTACACTACTTGCCTGATTACTTTCCCCAGTACCTTTTCCTTTTGAGGTGACTCAGCCACTGGAGGCAGATCCAGTTTGACAGCTTGGGCACATGGGAGAATGGGAGCACCTTTGCTTTCATACAGTGCTGGCAGCAGTTCCAAAAATACTCTTTTCCACTTGCTATGCAGATACCCTTCTAAGGACTGTTGAAGTGTGGACTTTCAAAGGGTTCTTGCAACAGCCTTGGAGGTCAGAACTCAACAAACAGTAAGAACAGGAATACTGATAGTTGCCTGTAAGCATTTGAGTGAGGAAACATCCAGACACAGTGACCCAGAGCAGTCAAAGGCCTATGGAGACTAAAGGAAAAGGTTGCGTGGGCAACGCAATGCTGCATGGACAGTATTCAGAAGACAGCCTAACCTCAACAGCTTCCATGAAAGCAAAACTATCCATCACCTAAAAAGGTTAACTAGCTTGATCAGCAAAAGTATGTAACAAGATTTTTTTAAACCAGATCTTGTTACAAAAATCCAACTTTAAAAATATATCAAATTTTCAATCAAATTCCAAGAAATCAATATGCAAGAGTTTGCACAACAAAATGCAAAATAGAGGTTGATATTATGGGCAAAGATACATTAATGACAATACAGTTGTGAAGGCACACTTCTGCTCCAGATCTAATTATCTAGACCTTAGTGCCTTTGCTAACAGGGATTTCTAAAAGTGTTCATTATTTTGCACTTTCTGGAAGCTCAAGAACAGCACAAAAAGCAGCACTATGTGTTTGTAACAGCAGAGCTTTTTTAAATCAGCCTAGAACACCAAACAATTTCACAGAGAAGCAGAATCAAACAACACATCCATGCGCAAGTTTAATCACAGGTATGTCATAAAGATTTTTCATCTATCAATATTTTCCACTACCAAAATAGAAGGCACTTTTTACCATCTTTCCAAGCATTTGGAGACCCCCAGGACCACAAGACGTATCTGCAGTTTAAAATACAAGTCATCCAGACAGCATATAGGGATGAACCAGCTATGTCTGGCCAAGGCAACTGCACTTTTTTCTCCTCTTTTCGATCCTGAATGACTGCCAAATATAAATAGCTTAAAAAAAAAAAAAAATAAGGAGAGATCCCATCAACAAAGTGCATTAGGCAATGGATGTGCAACATCAGAATAACACAGGAGACAATAATACTTCCAACAAAGAAGCTTGGCAAGCAGCAGAGTACTCAGCCTAATACTAATGTTCCTTTAAAACACCAGTATACCAGAAACAGATAAGTGTCTAACAGTCTAGTCAGCATGCCACAGCAGTAAAACAGAAGAAAACTGGACCGTCTCCAATATAAAAGAAAATTAGACTTATGTATAGCTATGCATTTAAATTATCAGAAAAAGTCTTAGTATTTTTGACATACAAGTTTCAATGCCTTGCAGAGGCAGTCTCAGTGGGTTTGGTTCACTCTCTGTATGCAGTTCTCAGTCCCCAGAGAAAAAGGGGCATGTCATCTACCAGTTAACACAGGAAAGCTGTAAGCAAAACCAAAGTGGTGTGCTGGTTCAATATTCCAGTTAACACACAAAACTAGCAGGCCACACCCCCCTTTCTGAACCTGAAGCAACACCTTAGCCCTTACCATGAAAGCAAACATGGTTTGCTTCTACTCTTCTTCTGCCTCACTTCAGTATGGCTCTATTGCTCACATTTAAACCAAACAATTTGCTTTCACACACATTCTTTGTCTTATATATACATTATTCAGGTGCAGGTTCATCCAGCTGACCATATCCATAAAACTTGATGCTATCCCACTGACTGGAAAGGAATACTGGATCTCTTCCCACTGCAGTCATATCAAAAAATGAGCCAAGGTAATATAATTTCATGGTAGTGTAAAAGTGACTCCCTCACTTACCACAAAAGTCTTTCTAGATTCAATCAGGTTTTGCCTGACGCTTCAGCACCTTGGATGAAAGCAACTCTTGAAATATCACACTTTACAACAGTATGAGTAAAGTCTCTACAGGATAAAAGCAAGAACACCAGATTGCACAATTTCCACACCTCCAGAGGCAATTTTCCATTCCATACTTTTAAATGTAGTTCAAATGGGGTATATGAGATTTTCAGTTTTAAAATAAAGTAGCAACCTCATTTCAAAACTGGGAAAAATTCCAGAGCAAACCAGAACTCAACATGGTCCAGTCCATGTTCAGGAACATTTTCTCCACAACTTTCTGATAAGCTTCCCTAACTGATCAAGTGGGTCATTTCAGTTTATGAAAAGCAGTTACAGGATAATCCGAAATTCAGATGGAGAACACTTCACCCTGTAAGATTTCAAGCAGTCATTAAATGACTAGTAGAAAACAGACACAGATTATTCTAATGACACCTGTATTTTACATTCCCTCCTCTCTTTCTAAAATTTGCCATGTTCCTAGTTAGAAGTTAAACTGAGTGAACTTCCTGAACATCAGAGCTATGGCATGAGTCTATTTACAGCCTTGTCTTATAGTTTTTTCCTTTTTCATTTAAAAACAAACTTAAGCAAACTCCTTAACAATCTTTACAGAACAACAGGTGCTACAGAAACAATGTTGTCAGCACAGCAGAAATAAGGAGAGTGATTGTAACAAAGCTTTTGAGAAATGAACCTTATAAGTAGTTTTATGAAAGGTTTCATTTCAAAGTTGACAGTGAACATTTGAGTTTACTTACATTATCCTCCTGGCCTTGGTCGACTGTATTTTTTACAATTCTTGTTCACAAGAGACAAAGGGGGACAGGGCACTTTCAAAGTAATAGTAATAGTAGTAATTATTATTTCATTAAGCTTGTCACACCCCTTCTCTACAGTTAAAGACTAAAAGGTGAATTTTTTCCTTCAGCACTGAACAAACAAGCTCGAACCCTGACTACAAAATGAAAAAATGTATTTAATCTAGACTTTTCCAACTACATCTAAACAAGCACAAAAGGGATTGTTGTGGATGTTAAGAATGCAAATACTGTAAAACACACTACTCTCTTGCAATATATATGAATCCAAGTAATTTTCACCTCTACAAAAGGAAATGCTGGCAGCTACTACTTCTCTGAACTGACTACAGACATTTCCACATGCCCATCTCCTCATAATGCCACAAGGTAAACATATACTGCAGTATTACTTAAAATAAATGAGCACATATGACCAACAACCCTGATAATCTTAAAATTTCAACCAGTATCTTTTAATTAAAAACAAAAAGAAAAAATTTTGCACTTCACTTCCTAACAGATCAGGTGAAAACAAAAACAAAATGAAAAAAATCTGCACGCCATCTCAACCAATTTTCTGAAAGAAAGAGCACAGTACCAATGTGAACCATTCCCATACTCTAAAAGCATACAGAGAACCACTGAATCAGGTTTTTGTGACTTTGCTTTAAGTCATTTCAGGACTGATGATACAATGCAAATTATTTCCAAATCAACAAACTGATCTTTGTGAGTCAGACTCCAGCAAGAGTCGTCCCCTTCTTTTGTTAGAAAACAAAGAATAAAAGGAATAGAGTAAGCTATATTTTTATGTCAGGCATAGCCATAAACCCTAAATGCCATCACTGGGATAGGAGCATGCACTTGAATTCCAGCTCATGAGATGCCTGTTGAAACTTAGCAGATTTTTGCACAGGACATCGTATTTCTTTACACAGGGTGTTGCAGTGCACTAGACAAAGTTATGCTCACATTCACATGCATTCAGTGAGGCATTGCTTAAAAAAAAAAAAAAAAAAGTCTTTGAATAGAGGCTCCAGGCACAGAGCCCAATGTGCAAGGCCCATATCAATATAAAACATAATCCAAACTACAAAGAATTCACAATACAATTAAACACAGGCAGGCAGCATGTAGAAATTCATAAAGCTGCTACAAGCAGCTTCTCTTGAGCACAGCCTGCTCAAGCAGAGCAAGTCTGGCTGTTTACAGGGTAAGTTTGCAATTATAGGAGCACTTTTAATAGTAGCAATGTAATTTTAATCAACCTCTCTCCCCATTACTCATACCTGCTCCTATGTCACCCTTGACTTCTGCTGGAACAACCATTTTTCTGGCTGCATAATAAAATAGATTGGGAAACAGACCCAGCACAGGAGAGCAAGAAAAAGAAAGGGTATTTTTTAATCCAGACTGTTTCCTCAGTGCTTCTTAGTACCAGATTTCACCAAGAATACTCCAGCACAAAAGAAAAGTGGCACAAGAAGCACATGCAAAGAAAACCATGTGGAATAATAGAAATGTTGGTGAAACTGCAACATCAGCCTAAGTAGGTATCACAAGTGGAGTGGAGCTAAGGGCTGATGTTTGCTACTTTTACCCTGGCACAGTTAAATATGAATACCATGGCTTCTAGCAAATAAGATGATTCATGGAGTTTACTGACACCTGTATTTGTCTTCCTTGTGACATCTGTGCCTCTCTGCAGGTGGAAGCCAGAGTTTGCTTTGGGCCACATAGGCTTTACAAGTACTTTCTAAGAGATTTGTGAGCTACCTCAGGATTTTGAAATTAAATGCTACTGAAATTCAATTCCTCAGACTCTCATCAAGAAACAAGATAACACTTAAAGACACTTAAGTCTGTGGTTGTCTAAGCTGTGTATTCATCTCACATTACTCCATTCAAGAACCTCTTACAGGTGTTTTCTAGTCAACATCTTCAGTGATAAATTGCTGTGTGTAGCCATCATAAGCAGGCAGAACAAAAATAACAAAATACACACAGAAAAAAAAGACATATTGACAGACACATTGAAAGCCCTTTGTGAATTCAGCAAAAATAGAAAAAAAAAAACAAACTGACCAAAAAAAAACCCCAAAACAACCAACTATTCAATATTTCCATGTCAATGGTCAGTATTAAACACTGAAACCAAAGACAAGTAAAGATAAGAGACACCTGAGTTTTTCTGGTATCTCTCATCAGTGTAAACTCGTGTACTTAATGTATTACTTTTTGGATTTCAACTAAATGTCATATACATAGTAAAAAAATCTTAACTGTTACGTCCCTGGTAACTTTGCCAAGCTTTTGGCAAATTGGAAATGTGACAACAGGCACTAAAACTGCTGCTGTTTAAAAAAACATACAATCGGGTTTACAAAATTGACTACTTTTTTGTTAATTATTTTGTTCTAAAAATCTCATATTTTTGAGGAGTAGAAGATTTCATTTCCACCATTTAGACTGCACTTGCCCTTTACATGCAGCACTGAGCCTCAGTACTGGGTGAGATTCCTAGGCAAGGACATGGGATTTGCTCCCTAGCACTGTGCAACAATGCAGAGTAACCACTCAGCTTTCAAGCACAGACCAACTTCCCTTTAAGTATTCAGAAAAGCCTACCAAACCTGCTGATTGAAGTTAACAACCCATAAACTGAAGTAGAGATAAACATAACCAAGTCTGCCATTTCTTAAATTTAATATACACTTGGGCAACAAGAAACTGATAAAACACTGCCTTGTGTGTGCTACATGCTGTGACTTCATGAAAGAAAACCAGAATAGTGAAGAGCTGCAGTGAGGGACAGAGAAATAGTGAGGGGAACAAGTATTTCTTCCTTTACAGCTACCCAGGCTTTGAGAAATAGCTTAAAGTTCCAGACATCCATTAGCCTGGAGTGAATATGAGTGTCAGGCTACAACATTATTTGTATAGAATATGCTGTGCCTCTGAAGATATCAGCATCCCATCTATTCATATTTCCCTGCATATTATAGTGCTACTACCCATATTTTACAAGTTGTCCTTGATCCATTTGAAACAAAACAAGACAGTTGGTCTAAACCCACAACTGATAAACCTTATTTCAGCTGGGGCAGACAAGGGAGCTTACACCAGCCTTCACCAGGAAAATTACAGGGGCAGCAGCCTCTGACTGCCATGCTGAGGCAGTCAACAGGCAGGGAGAGATGCCACATGAAGTCTGCCAAGTTAGATCCAGAATACAATAAACATGATTTCACAAGCAGCTAATGAAGATCCAGAAAGGGATCCTGGCTCCCTTCCACCTCCTGCCCTTGAATACGGCACAGAGGTGATGTCCTCCCACTTCCCTCACCCCACACGACTCCCATGCCCATCCCACTGCTTGTGCCTCTGCCTCACTCTGCATCTGCCCCCACCTCCAGAAATCTGTGTGTTAGGCAACCAGATATGGCAGGCCAGAGGAAGAGATAAAACAAGCATTAAGCCAGACAGACTGGGCAAAAGCAGCTTCAAGAGGGAGAGCAGAAGTCCACACTAGGGGAAAAAAAAAAGATTCCCAGTTTATTGCAGCAGAGAAAAACAAATCCAGGAAGGGCACAGAGCAGTAAGGGGTGCACACTTGGCAAAAGCCATCAAGTCGTGTCAGGATACAGAAACATCCCTGATTAATTCTTTTACTGATATGCAACTAGTTGATAGGTATTTCATCGTATTTGGTGAGCTTCATAATGAGTTAAATCCTATTTGGCTTGTATTACTTGACTAATGCTGTGGCATCTTTCCCAACACATTCCATGAATATTGCTTCCTGTACCAGAACCTGTCTTGCTCTACCAGTAAAATACTTAATAGAAAGATCACACTTATATTGAAATACCATAAAGTTGCACTATTCCCCATATTTTCAACAGAGGTGCTGCCTAGGAAGAATTTCAAAGAATCATAGAATGGCCTGGGTTGGAAAGATCACCAAAAAAGATTCCAAAAGCTTCCAAACTCCTGTCATGGCCAGAGAGATCTTTCACTAGACCAGGCAGTTCAGACCTTTGTCCAGCCTGGCCTTTAAGGGATGGGGCATCCACAGATTCTCCGGGCAACCTCTTCCAGTGCCTCACTTTAAACCTATGTTTCTCTAGGTTTTACTAGGTCTTTATACATTTTCTTCAGGTAAACATGAGTACAAGTGCTCCCACTCCTCATGGAAGTGTTTTTGGAGTATATCCACACTGCCTAACGCCATGTCAATACACCAGGATTCTACCTCTACCTGAGGCAGCTCCAAGGCAGCCTGAGAGCATCCCAGGCAGCACCCCAAGTGTTGAGCAGCAGAATAAATAGGCAGCATGATGTTCCCAGGCTGCTCCCAACAACCAGAAAAACTTGTTGGAACGTCTGCCGCATGGCAGTGTTCAGTACAGACCTACACATGGGTCTGGGAAGAAGTGAATTACAATGAAGTAAGAAAGAGAGTATCCATACATGACTGTAAGTTTTCTGGTTTGTCTAACAGCTTTAATTAACATACCTTGATTTCCTAACCAAGAAAAATATATATATATCAGTAAGAGATGGTTTGCAGCCTCACTATGACTTTTCAAGCATGACCAAGACACACGTCTTGGTGACAGCAACACCCAAGACCCAACCAAAGTTTCAATTCAAAATGTATTTACAAATTAAGTATCCACAAATTTACTATTCTATAACAATACACATGACATCTACAGTTGCAAAGCACAAGTCTAAGAGGCTGCTACAACCTAGCCTCATCAACGCCCCCAGCTGGCACTGACCTGCTTCCTTGGCTCTTGGCCTCACTGCCAATGTGGCCAGTCCTTTAGGACAGACCCGCCCCACATGGCACCAAGGGTGACCCCTCTCCAAAGAGGAGGAAAGCAGCAAGCCAGACAGCCACCCTTCCAGCTTGCCAGACAACCTCTGCCTAGACATCACCCCTCCAGCCCTATATTTTAATACCACCATCTTAAGCACATGGGCCACACCTCTTCCCTGACTGTCTCCAAACTTCATCCTTGAAGAGAAAGAAACCTCAGTTTCTTGATGCCTGGGACCGCTCTTTGGGAGCAAAAGGTGTGGGAAGAAAAAAGCATTTTTCAACAACAAGGTCCCTGATGCAGTGCAGCTATGCATACATATGCCATGATGCAATTTGCTCTTCATGACAGGAAGGTGAGCTCTGTTCTAGCCAGAGGCCCTTGAGAGACAGGCACCCACCATGAGGTGTGGGACGCAGCCACAGGGTTTGGAGGAACAAGTACTGCTTAGTGCCAGACACAGTCAAAGGGTTTAGGGGCACAGACACGGCGCCGTGAAGAGCACAGACAGCAAGTTTGGAGGCCAGGCACTGCGGGGTGTAGTACTCTCAGTGGGGTTGGAGGAGGAAGCACCACAGGGCACGCCTGAGAATCTGGAGGTATGGCACAGGAAGGTGCGGACAGGGAGAGGGACCAGGGATGCAGGTGCAGCCGGAGGACGAAGGTGGAGACGAAAAAAAAGCTCAGCGAGGTACAGCCAGGGGTTTGCGAAAGAGAGAAGGGATACGCGGGAGCAACCAGGGCGTTTGAAAGGAAGGTGGTCAGAAGGTAGCCCGATACCCGTCCCGTCCCGCCCAGCCCTGCACGCCCCAGTGGGACAGACCCTGCGGAAGAACGCCGAAGGCTTCTCTTCCCAAGATCGCCGCGGTGCCCCGCGCTCCGGCTTCCCGCTCCCGCCGGATCCACTCACGTGGCAGCAGCTCGCCCCACCTGTCCCCGCACCGCCGGGCGGCAACTGCGCGGCGGCACCCGCGGCTGGCAGGAGGGCTCGGGAGGGGAGGGGCGGAACGCACCGCACCGCCCCGCTCCGCCCCGGACCGCCCCGCTCCGCCTCCGCACTGCCCTCCGCACCGCCCGCTCCGCCTCCGCACTGCCC
>VZUI01042997.1:0-30151 GCA_013401135.1 Cettia cetti
ATTTAGAACAAAAAAAAAAAAAAAAAAAAAAAAGACTGAATTTGTACAACTCCTATTAAACATACCTTTTCCTAGCTTGGTGAAAATGTTTCATTTTCAAATTTTAACAAGTGTGATATTCGAGCATATATAATATTTATTGCCATATACATCCTCATTTTAAAAAGAACTAAGAATTCAGACTCTTCTATGCTGAACTCTACTTTTTTCCTGTTAACAGATTATGTCTACTGTACCACTCCCCCAAAAAACAATTAAAAATTCTAAGTAAGATTTTATAGTTTAGTTAAAAGGGAAGAAATGCAAATGTGGATTTAGAGCTTTTTGTATAAATCTCACTATATTTTATAAACATGTTGTTTATTGTAACACTGTTTATTGATCAAATAAATGACGCACTGCTATCTAAAATTTCCATATACACCATTAAAAATCCAAAGTTGATATGATACTGAACCTTAAATCTTCAAGAGTTCAAAAAAGACAGTTTATACATGTACAGCACACAACAGCAGACACCCCTAGAATACCAACTGCCAGTCCACGATGCATACAAACTTACAGGTAAGCATTCATTTCACTGTTTTCATTGTGCAGGAAAAGTATTTCTTAGTAAGACAACTCAGCTGGTGATTTTCAGATATCATCTTCATCATCTTCATCCTGAGAAGATCCTGCCTGATTGGATGCACTGGCTGAGGCAGCAGCGAGCTGTGCCTGTTGAGCTGCTTGCTGCATCTGTAGCCATTCCTGCTGTGCCAGTTCTGCTTGCTGTTGTCTAGCCTAGAGACATGAATTCAATTGTTAAGGCCATACATAGCTTGTGAAGAATCTCTAGAACACATTCTCTTTAAACACGTTTTTATCTCTACCTGTAGGTTCCTTTTCCACCTTTTTTTAATTAATTGCATATGCAAAACCACATTGAGAAGTACCTTAATTATTTGTACCAAGAAGTTTAGCTATATTCTCTCCTCCCCTGAAGACACCTTTTGGAGGCCTTACATTTACAAAAACACCAGACAGAAACTAGTGTATTTCAGTTCCACTGTAAGGACTGTGCTGAACCAATAAGTAATGAAAAATTTAACTGAGGCAAAGCAAAGGGAACTTCAGACTTCAGTTTCAAGGGATCTTAACATTAATCACAGTTCAGAGATGAGAACAGCATTGCTTTGTTGATTACAAATAACAAAACTTCCAAGTATGAAATCATCCAATAGAACCACAGAGGCACACATTATCACAAAAACAAAGCAAGCCATTATCTTACTTTGCTAAGCAATCTCTGCAAAATAGAGCAAGGTCTTCTCAAATTCAGGTATGGCAACCAAGGATGGCTTTGCTACAGAAAGCCATGGACTTTCACTGGAAAAGAGATTCTACCACAACATTTCAAATAGTTCAGCTGATGAACCTTCATTTTTCTGTCCAGTGTTTTCACTTTTTTTGTTTTGGTAACTCCTATTGATTTCAGCAATATACTAATTGATTGTGTTAAAGTTACAACTTCAATTTCTATTTTGAGTGAACATTAAGAAAAAGTTGTCAAAATGAAAAATTTTCAGTCTTTTTTACTCTTCTACTTTTACAAGTCATCATTAAGACTGTTATAATTTCCTTTCTAATCCTATTGCACTCACTGAATTTTTCTATTTTTTTCCAAAGCATCAAATTTTTTTTCAGTTTTGCAAAACTATAAGATGCCAAAAGATAATGTTTGGAGAACAATCAAACCCTGTTTTTCAACTTAGCAATGTGAAAAATGGGGAGTGTTCCCCTGAAGTGTTACATTTTCCTCTGCTCTAGCAGTAAAAAAAACCCAAACAACTTTACAGAAGTAGAAACCTCTTCTCAATGAAAACTTTACAGTATTTCAAACTTCAAGTTGTAGCACAATTACAAGGGCTGGTAAACAATTTAAGACATCATAGAGTTTTAAAGGAAAGCAGCATCTGTCCACATAGGAAGGCACAAACATTTATCAGACAGGAGATAACAACAGGGCTCCCTAGTGACCCTGTCCAGTGAAGTTTACTGTACACAGAGAGCTGATGCATATGCAGGCTCCAGGAAACAGAGGCTCAGCACTTCACACTGGATGCATCACTTTGTCAGTGTCCACCCTCACTGCCACATCTGTAATGATAACACTTCACCATTTCAGAAATGGGAAGAGAAAAAACCCCACAAAAATACTGAAGGAAAATACTGAAGAATTCCATTGAGTTGGATTGACCACAAAACTCTGTAAGCATCTGGTAAACTTTACTCATTTACTGCACAATTCAGCCTCAAAATCCCCCTCCAATCTATGAAGACTCTTGTCTTGCACAAAAACTTAGACATGAATATTGGAATAATACATTCCCCTGACTTTAAATATTTACAATCATCCAAGCCAGAGGTGTCAAATATTCGTAACATTAACAGGCAGGCATTTTAAAAATAGAGCAAGAAGTCAGCATTAGTGTCATGCTCTAGAATATTGAAAAGATTAACACAAATAAATAAGCATGCACTTGTGTAACTATTTTTAAGACTAATTACAGTACTTCCAACAGCACATCACAGCTACTATTTTTGAAAAATGAGACTGTCATCCTTGAATCTAAGCAAACATTTTCCATATTACCAAAGACTATTTTTAAAAAGCATTCATACAATCTTGTCAAACTGGCATGAGTTGTCTTAAATTAGAAGTTAAGGCACAGTAACAGAATTCTAAAAGAATATTCTTCAAATTGCCATTCCTTAGACAAAGTGTGGCTTGCATAAGGAGGTCCCAGCAATTACTTTTTATTTATTTTTTTTCAGTGATACTCTAGAGCTAGTACTCCCTTAACACACCTTGGTTTTGCTAATTTTTTATTTTATGCATCACACTGAGTTACTTGCACAAAATAGTCGGCAAAAAACAGGTATCAAATTGTCTATTTGTAAATCTTACCCAAAATCCAGAAGCAGCCATACTGGCCTTTCTAATTTAGTACAGTCAAACAAGAGTTAAGCACATGTGACTTGATCATAACTAATTCACTGCAATAGCTACATGGTATACTGAAACTTTAAATACCTTAAAATTCATCATGCAATAAAGATTAAAGTAGTTGGCATGTTATAAGATGAAAAACAGTTTCAGCAAGATACAAATAGGAGAGAAGGTCACATTAATCAGACATTACTGAATAAGCATTTTCAACAGAGGAAATCAAAGTAAGCAAAGTGACAAAATAAGACTCTGACCTTGGTTAAGAGAAAAGAGAAATACCAGATAACTTTCCCATCTCCTAGTTTAGAGAATGGTCTTGCCAAACTAAGAGAGTAGTCGAGAGAAAGATGGTATAGAAAGATAAATAAACAAAATCAGGTCTTAGTCAAACTGGGATATGTTAAACAATCTGGGAAAGCTGGAAGGGGATAGGGCTGGAATGAAGGAGAGAGTGAGTGAGAGAGTGAGTGAGAGTGTGTGTGTGTGTGTGTGTGTGTGTGTGTTAGTACACTATTTGCAGGAAAAAACAGTTTTTCTATGCCTCAATGGCCTCTTTAAAAATTTATGCATGAATTCACTCAATTATAGTCTTGCCAAGAAAAAAGTTTCTTTCCAAGTATAAGAAATAACATTTGTACACTGATGGCCAGAAACAGAAAAGCTATTTTCACTTTTTAATGCTTCAAAATGGATAATTTCCTAGAAACCAGCTGTTATTCTTTTACTTCCCAACTAATTCTTAATGTATCCTCCATGATAGACTGGAAATACCCAACTAGCAGCAAAACCCCATGCTTTTAAAAACTAGAATATGAAATACATTCACATACAAAGTCCTTTATGTCAAATCACAGAAGTAACAAATAGCCTTTTATCTGTTAACTTCACATTCCCCAATTCAAACAGGCCAAGGTCAACAGCATCTTAGATGCCACATCAATTCACAAGGAAGGGGATGTTCCTTGAGGTGTGCACGTTTGTGTGGCCCTAGACCTGCAGCATTAATTATTCCAACCTCATTAGGACAAGTATTGCTTCACTTACTTGTGCAAATAATTCCTGCTGCTGCCTTAGTAGCTCTTCTTCCGGAATGCCAAGGTTCTCCAAGCGTGAACTGGCCTTTCTTCTCTTTAGTGCTACTGTTTTGCATTCTTGTAAGACTTCTTTTACTTCACTGATATAGGAGCCAAACCCCAAACTTTCTAGTGCTAGAAAGAAACAAAAAAAGAGAAAAGGCATTGTTTACCTTTTACAAAGCTTCTGATAATAGATACTGATTTGTTGCCTTAAAAGAAAAAAAACAGTAAAATATTTGGTAACTCTCCTATCATCTGGTGACAAAAATCTCTATTCTTAAAAAGACCTGACAGCTATTTTCCCTCTCTCTTCTGCTATGTCCTTTAGGAATACATGTTTTTGGGCTAAAAAAAATTAAGGTTTGTCAAGTACAACCAAAGAAGCTTGCATTTGCAGAGGATTCAGGGCTTTCAGATATACTTTGCTAGATAGGCATTATTCTCCAAAAGCCCTCTTTTTCCAATCTTTTCTATATCAGAATTGGCATAATTGGCTAAGAAGTCCTTCCTATCTGGATTTATATCTGATTTTTTTCTCAGGGATTCTACCTTTCCAGTTCTTGCAAGTCTTCAGTAGAAGGTAAATTAGCAACCTATAACAGAGCAGAAATGATGCATGTAAAATGATCACAGATCCTTCAAAAAGGCAGAAAAAAAAATTACGTTGGGTTGCTGAATTTTAACTTATGCCTTTTAGTATCTAAATTCCTATATATAAAATGCACAGTTCACACATATAAAAGTATATAAAGTTATGTATAAGCTTTTTATGGTTTTATTTCTCAACAGAACCCCTTCTATTTATCTCCACATTAAAATGTATTCAGAAGCTACAATCTTGCACTTTTATCTGCCCAAAGAAATGGGTAAAGCAGCTATATCCTGAAAGTTTTTTTAAAGAATGTAAAGGTAGCAGAAATGATTATAGGAAGGCAGTTTCCTCATGCACCATTTACCATGACAAGCTTACACACACACCCTAACTGAACCAATTACAGAATATACTGAAAACATTACATAAACACCAATTATACTAGAAACAAGTATCACTTTAATAAAAATCATGGTTAATTTCAAGCATTTACACAATTCAGAGTTTATAGTGCAAGAGTTGTTTTAACCTTTATCTAATTTCAAACTTTTGTGACAAGCTATTTAATAAATAGCACTAAACTGCACAACAGCAATCAACAACTTGTTATAAACAAGATCTTACAGCAACTCAGCCAATATTCTAACACTAGTTTTGTAAGCAACAATTTCCTAGCCATAATTACAGCAGCATGCCATTGTATCACAACCTAAACAATAATTCAAAGGCATTCTCTAAGTTTTCAGCTTCTAACTTGTACTAAGGGAGACAACTCACACACTGCCTTCAACAGGGCTGTGGGTGCTGCTCTCTAGTCAGACAGCACCACCTTCCCTTTAACAGAGAACGCCTGGCAAAGGAATTCACATCATACTGATTTCTTTAAAAAAATGAAGTTAAAAGACAAACCGATTTAGAGATAATCAAATTACTTCAGAGACAGTATGCCAGTTCAGCCTCAGCCCACACACAGACACTGGAAATACTTCTTCCAATTAGCCCACAGTTTCTAGGAGAATTATCAAAAAACTTCAGAAACTCATTTCCTTCAGCCTCAGCAGAGAGGAGGCAAATTCATATCTCATAGTCCAGAACTGGTTATCTTAATATTCTACAGATATTTAAGAACTCATTCAATTTTAAAATGTAAACACTATATACAGTAAACTTTAAGTCATTTTTTTTAACCAAACTGAAGAAATCTACAAGTCTAACACCACTAAGACAAACAATCACAGCAAAACCAGAGGTGTTTGTTGAAAGACCAAGGTTGGCAGTCTGCTGCATCAGAGTACAAACTGCTGAGTCTGAACAGCAAGGTGTGTTTTCACATGGTCGTTAAAAGAAAACAAATTAATGGAAAGAACTTACAATTGTGTACTGAATACAGCAGAAAAACACAGAAAAATAAATTTCAAAAACCCCATGTGATGCAACCAAGACAGATTTTTACAATTATTCAATATAACAAAGCTATGAAGAACCATAAATGCATCGTAAGTCTACTGCATCAAAATTCTACCGCCTGTGAAAAAAGTTACAAAGTTTATTGTCTTCTTGAGGCACATCAAGGCTTACAGAACACATGAATGGCAGGAATATGAATTTCTTTATACCAGCATGGTGCTAAAATGTGGGACAAGTGATTACTACTCTATCACAGCTGCTATTTCATCAAAACTCAAAGGCTTTATATTTTTTGAGTCTTAAAAATATTATCCTACCCAGATTGCTGAAAATTCTTCCTGAAGTTAGAATTATCCCACCAAATGTAAACAGCTGAATTCCAAAACATAGCATTTGGGGGAGGGATAACACAACTCATATTTACAAACACCAGATCACAATTATCCCTTCCCCAGTTTCCTCCTACTCTTAATGAAGGTACATGAAGGTGCAGGTCTCTGAGTAATCAGTGACACACAGTTAGTACTACTTTTATTTCATAAAATCATTAATATCTAAGACTTTTAAATTGTTATGCTCCTTTCAAAGAAAAAAAAAACCAACTTCTGAAATACAATCCCAAACATGAACAGTTATGTGGGATTTTTTTAAATTAAATGACAATATATGCATTGTCAGTATCCTAACAGTCCACGAAAAGAAGCGACAAGATTTGACATCAATCAATCCACAGCCTACCCTACTGCACAACAGTGCCATGTAGACCAAGTAATCAAAGTAACCAACGTCATAAAAAGATGATTTTACAAGCCATCATTTTCAGAATTCAATGAAAATTTAATTTCTCATAAAAAGCCTGCTTTGTTACAAGTCATATAACACTCAAATGATTCTGTTTTCTGTTCCTGTTCTGTTTCTGTTTTCAGGATGGAAGAGCAATCATTTGCTTACTAGAGCTGCAGATTCACAGCCGGGTTCCTGAGGGTGGAATTCAACAATAAAAGTGGAGCTCTCCACTTACAGCTATTCCATAGCCTCGATGCTTTTGGGTACTCTCCAAGAAAGCTGTCCTGCATTTTGTTATCAGCAGTGAGTGTTGGCATAGTATGAGAACATCTATCAAATCAGATCTCTAATGGGATGCAAGAAGTCTCTGCTTTCCCTTCCCTATGCTGTTGACAGCACTGTGCCAGTGCTACCACACAGCAAAACGCAGACCTCATCTATCTGAAGCATAGCCCAAGGGCAGAGAGAGTTCTTGCTCAGCACGTGGCCACACAACCACTTTAACAGTGCAGAAAGGAAGGGGAGTCTCAAGCACCACTGTGCCAAGCACCTAAGCACAGTGACGAGCACAGCTTCACCTCACCTCCAGTACGGTCCAACAGCACAGTGTCAGCAGCTGCAGGGAGTCTCCTCCCCTTCTCCTGGCCCAGCAAAACACCCTTTCTGCTTCTTCCCATCTAGTAACTTCTTGTTTACAGCCCCACTCAGCCAGCAAACTCACCTGAGAGGAAACCCTGCTCTGCCCTAAACTCTCAAAAGCCACAGGGTCAGTTGTACCTGCAATTGCCAGATCCAGCTCTGAGGGTACAGGAAGACTCCTCCTGGCAGCACCTTGTGCTTAGGCTCGACGAGGTGTGATGTGATGGCCATTAGCCTCATTTGACTTCTAAGCATTCAGAAGGAAAAAGATACACGCATGGCCACAACAAACAGATTTCAATTGCCTCATCTGTTAGCATCACTGTCATGAAGCTGCACTAAGAGGCATTCAAACTAGAATCTAGAAGTATCTAGAATCTAAGAAGATGGACGAAAATGCTGAAATATTCTACCTACACACACAATCACTGTTTCCAAAACTGGCAACCAAAACCCTCGAACCTCACAGAGGGATCATCTGCCAACTGACCAGCATCTGAAAGTAGCTAATAGAAATTGCAGCTTCCTTAAACATAAGCACAGCAGAAAATCCATTCCATCTCTAGAACATTATGGAAATTGATACATTGCAATGTTTTACTAGAAAGTACAGATTTAATGTGAAAGTAACTTTTTCTAACCCTAAGATGTGATAACACAAGGACAGAGAACCCAGGAAAATACTTGGCATGGAACCATCTGCTGACACAATGCACGCTCCCTTTAGTTTCAATTTCTTTTCAAAAAAACTCAGACTAAGCCTAGGACAGCAATAGGTGAAATCTTTTCTATGGAACACCAGTACTGGGCACAAAATACTTTCACACAACCCTTTATTGCCCTCAGCCTTAAAGATCATGTCTATTCCTGTGTTAGGAGCTAACCTCAAACGTTTTTTGTAGTGGTTTGAAGAAACTATCCATATATTAAAGAGCATCACACCTGAAGTATGTTTCCATGTGCAACCACAGGTTTTACTTTATATCCTAGGCTTTCGTGATGGAGCTACTTTGCTAAACTTTCAAGTTTATATATATATTCTTTTAATATTAAAGTTAATACATGCTACATATTTTATTTTGCTATTCATGACCCAGTCAAGTACTTGAATCTCTTCTGGTGAGCAAACTAATAAATTTCAAGCAAACCTTTTTTATGTTTTTATTTCTAAATGCAAATATTGCTTTTTAAAAAATCATACAACAACAACGGTTTTTAAACTAACTTGATACCATCGCAGCCCTGAAAATAGCTCTACTACAAATGCTGCTGCTAATATCTCTACTAGGCAGCCGAGTAAAGTACTCTTTCACTACCGCTGCAATAAATTTGTTTGCAGCAGACACTGGCTTAAGAAGCAAAGCAAGCGAGTTCTGACAAAAGATGCCTAATGCAGACTTCAGGTTGAGGCAAGAAAACTCCTTATTTGCGACAGAATTTAAAGAAAAACAAACGAGACAGAGAACTCGCCTTTTATTCAGGCAAGCAGAAGTGCAAGTCAACAGCACAGAAAGATACAAGGGCATAGGTCACGTTTAAATGCTTTTCTGCAACAGATACGAAGACCCAACATCAAACAATGAGACTGTAAAGACAGCCCTAAAGAAATATACCCTTTAGAGATTCCAGACCAGACTACCATGGAATAAGCCTGGGCCCCACATAATCAATCTCCAACTAGAAAAGACATTTACTACACTCAGAATCTTAAAACACGCTGCATATCCACTCGAAAAAGCAGATCTCGTTCCAGGTACGAGGAAGAGCTTTGGTGACTTCACTCAGAGCATCACAGGCTCCTCTGAAGCACAAAACCAGAGCTGGTCCCGAGCACACCCAGCAGCCGCTCTGACCACACAAAGACAACCTCTCTTGCAGTGCGACTGGCAAGCCGGACAACACACGCTTCTCCCTCCACACCCTTGCCAGACCCTGCCTTTTGTGTTCGACGTAGCTACAAGCAACCGGAGAGGAAAAAACGGCAGCGGGACAGGAGCGGCTCACAGGTGTCCGACCCGGCAGCGGCACAGCGCCCGCGGAAGCTCACCTTGTATGACATGCTCCGGGGAGATAGTTTTCTTCTCCGATTTGTTGCAGATCTCGTTGGCCTCGGAGGAGATGAGGTGGATGAATTCAGTGCAGCAGTTGACCACCAGCTCCCGGGCGTCGTTCGCCACGCGGACGTTGGGCAGCGTCTCTTTGATCATCTTGTTGATGGCAGCCCTGGGGATGGTGAGGTCGTCGTCGTTGCCGGACGACGACGCCATCCTGGCTGCGCTGGGCTCACGGGCTGCGCTCAGCGCCCGCGCGGGGCTCCAGGGCGCGGGGACCCGGCGGGGGCGGGCGGGGCCGCGGGGCGCGACGTCGAGGAGGGGCGGGGGACGGCGGGGGCCGGACCGGGGGGTCGCTGCCGGGCCGGGGGGTCGCGGGGCCGGGAAGCGCCGCTCGGGCTCAAGGCTCCCTCGGCCGCGGCGCCTGCCACTGCCGCCTCCGCCACATCCTTCGGCCGCCGGCGCCGCTGCCTTATGACCAGCCTGAGGGGAGGCGAGCGGCGGAACGCGCGGCGCGGCTGGGCTGGGCTGGCCCCGGCCGTGCGGCGGCCGCGAGGCGGAAACGCTCCCACTCCGGCTCAAGCTGCGAGGGACGGCGCTTCCGCCGGAAGCCGGAACAGCTTCCGCCACCGGGAGCGCCGGAAAGGCCGCGGCGCCACGTGCGGGCGGCGGCGGCCCCGGCGGGGGCTCCTTTAGCCGCCCCCGTCCGCCGGGAGCTGCGCTCGGGCGCCCCGGCCCTTCCCTCGGTTCCGGCAGTAGCAAAGGATCTGACAGCCCCGCCAAGCTTGGCCCCGAAGCAGGACGGGCTCTGCGCTTCATACGCAGTTTATTTACGACTTGCGGGCAGGGCTAGTTTTCCTCGGCAGCCATCTGTTACACCGTATTTTCTGCTCTCACTCACTCCATAACTGTGAGGGTTTTGTGAGACAGAATTAGCCAGACCACGACAGTGTTTGTGTAAGCCCATTGGACCCACAGTCCTGGTCTTGCCCTGCTGTGTGCTGCAAAGGAAAGAACTGCCGGCAATACAGGGCAGCCCGAGCTGCAGGCCAGAGACCCTCCCCAGCTGAGCGACACTGACAGGCCCAGCCCTTCTGTGGGTGCCTCTGTCCTGTACCCTGTGCTGACCCTCTGCAGGTGCCGATGAGATCTCGGGCTGCAGAGGGCGATTTGCCTGGCTCCCTTCGGCCCCAGCAGCACTCTGCTGTCATTTAAATTCCTGCTTTCTTCTGTTCAGCCTCGCTGCAGTTCCCACCTCTCTGCCCGTTGATGCTGGGCTGCAGGCGCCCGGTGTTTTGCAGGAGGTGTGAGCTAGGACCGTACTGGGGGCCTCCAGCTGTGCACAGGGGCTGCTGCAGACGCTGCTGTCCCCTCAGTCCCCGCCTGCTGCCCCAGGGAGGTCCCTGCACGCCCCTGCACCTTGGGCCCCACCAAAGTCACAACTGCAGAGCGAGCCCTGCATTAGCTGCAGCGTTTGTACCCGCAGGAGCTTTGGGCTCTCTTGGGGAGAGGCGGGGCAGGGTAGGGCCGCTGCAAGTCCCAGCACGGAATTACATTTTGGCTGACTGGGACAGTATTGAAGGAAAGAGAAAGACAGTTCCTGCATGGCGAGTGAGCTCCAGCTGGGCTCCGGGTGAAAGAAGGCCAGCTGCTGGAATGTGCTGAGAAACCGAGGCCCGAGGGACACTCGGCCTTTGCCTCAGCACAGGGCAGCGCCCGGCGGGCCGGAGGTCAGGAACAGGAATGCCCGGCAGGAACAGCCCTGCGGCCCGGGCACCCTGCTGGGCTCGGCCCGCTTGGAGGGCTAGGCTGAGAAAAAGCAAGGGAAAACACCTGCTCGGCATGGTAGAATTTTGGTTTAACACATACTAGCATAGCTTGGAACAAGAGGGTCCTGTACCAGATACTGAAGGTACTGAAGGCATTTAGTGGATTGAGATTACTTAGTACTGACAATATTTTGTTTTCAAAAAGTAGTACCCAGACAGTAAGAAGATATTTTAAGACACTTTAAAAAACCATTTTATTGTTCACTAAGTGCAATATGCTAGTAACCATTGCATATAAAGGAAGCATTCAGAACATTATTATAAATATGTATGAATAATAAATATTCTACTTGTTACATTTTAAGATTGATGAGACTTCCTCTTGCTGATAAATAGATCTGACCTCTGGAAATGAGAATGCCAGTGTGACTGAGGAATTACTATACTGATTCTATCCTAATAAGTAAAAACATATTTTTATGATATTCAGAATCTAAATAGTTTGCATACTGTACACCTCTCAGTGTGTATTATATTCAAGTGAAAGAGGTCAGGTTAATATTGAATACACAAATATCTGTCAGTGTTCATGTTCCTAAGAAAACATCTCTAGAAAAAGCAAACACTAAGGAGAATAAAACTGTAGTTAGAGGATTTTAATTGCAAGGTTCTGCAAACTATACCATTCAAGAGATACACATTGAAATGAATATCTTAGCTAAGCTCAAACAAACATTTTGCATGCCTTTTCATAATTACAGAGCAAAGGTATTTGAATAACAACATACTGTGTCATCAGTAGCTACAAAAAGTAATTCCAATTTGCACTATATAATCTCATACTTATTGTGACGGTTTTCCCAGGTCAAAGCTCTTTCTGCTTCTCCACCGTAGCAGTTTGATGAAATTTAGGCTTGCACTGAAGATTTTGTCATGCTGAAAAACCATTTTGTAGAATATGTCAATGGGTAGATCTCCATTTGGATCTGCGTACTTCAGAGTTGTCATTGGAGTATACAAGGTGTTGGTCTGATGGCGAAAAGGTGGATTTTCTGCAAGAATTATCTTTACTGTATGCTGTAGAGAAGGAGAAATTTTTAGGAGGAGGAGGAGAATTTTTAAAGAGCCTTTACCAAGATAGTAAAGTAAAAACCCTATTTTCAGCTAAACTGTGGAAAAGTAGAAGAATAAAGTGCTAGAGTTATGTAAAACCCTGTACATAGTTTTATTAGAGCGTCATTAGAAATTCTTCTTGGAATATTTAAAGGCCAGAGAAGTATTTCTTATTTATTCTTAGTTCTGTCTCTGTTTCTTTATGCCATGGTGATAGCATCTGACACCTTAGAATCCTGAGTAGTCTTCCAAATTATTGTGGACTTATATGCCCACAGTAGGTAGATCCTCTCCTTTGCAGTTCACTGGGAAAGGATCAGGACAGTGACTTTTGCAACAAGATTTGGGAATCTTCAGTTGACACTGAAGCTATTCCTTACCAGCAAACACCTGAAATCATCATCCCCTCCCACAGCTTGCCTAAACTTGTCTTCCTGCAGGAAGCTCCAAACACCAGAAACATCCATGTTTCTTTTATTGTTCCTTGGTGGCCTGAGGTGGCTGAGTGAACTTCCCTTAGTGGGGGGATTATGAGTGAGATGGAAAGGACAGAGCTTTACCAGTGTTGGGAACCCTGGGTGGGTGTATGGTAACAATGCAGAATATTCAAACTTCACCAGAGGATGTTAAGGACATCTAATATCTCAGTGGTTGTCTTCAATACTTCAAAATGAACATTATTTTAGTATTTTGTGGACTTTTGTTTAAAACTCTGAAAATTCTTTTGAATTTTTTTTAAAAACTTTTTATTTGTGTATATTACATTTAATTAAATCTAATGCTTCTACCAGAAAAAGCAACCACTGCATTCATAAATTACAAAGAAAAAGAAATTGAAAAAAAATGATGAATTTTTGATGAGTTACCTCTGCAACATCTTCAGCACTTTGTCCCAGGCTCTGGAAAATTTGTTTGTAATTTTTAAGGTAAATATTAGTAAACATCTCGGCTGTTTCTTCATCTGCAGCTGAAAGATCCATTTTCATTCCATCTTCAAATACTTTTCTTTCAAACTCTGTAACCACTGGGCCTGGTTCAATCAAACTTAACCTGTAAAAGAAAAAAGGTTAATTGATTGTTGACTATCCTCCCTGGAAAATACACCCCTCAATCCTTCTCCAGAAGGAACACTGAAGAGTTGCACTAGCAAACAGGATATAAAATTACCTTCTGTAGAGGCAATCCATACTGCCCTGCTGCTGTCCTGCTCCTCCTACATACTGTAGTAGAAATTTGCATTGTTTAATTGTCAGAGAAGTGCTGTAACTTAATTCATGACATAAGTGCAGTTGTTACCTGCTGTCTCGCAGCTGTGGAATCAAAGGGTGATTTATTCACAAGGACTTACCAGATATTAAGAAAAATAATTAATGGATGGTAAAAAAATTCTTTCTGGACCAAATCCTGGGTAGGTTTCTTTGTTTCTCATGACAGTACTAGAAGTAGCTGAAAGAGATGGGGGAATTGCCCAAATATGGATTTTCTCTGTTAGTGTTACATAATTTAAGATCCCACCACTATATAATAATAAAATGCAATATAGAGATTTTTACTGTGGGTGGACAGATTCTGGCTGCTGCCAAATCTGAATTTTTTTTATTTTGCCCAGTAGCATATTATAGCAAATCACTGAAATACAGTTACTGGTCAGATTTTTCCTGATTCTTTTCTCAGGCAGCAGTAACTCCCAGCCACTGCATTTATCAAAACAACCTTTGGGATTGGGCCTCTTATTAGACTTGAGTTCTTTAGGAGATGTTCTAAAGGCTCTTCTTTAGAACTAAATCAAGCTATTGATATTCACAGTAGAATTGCATCTACTGCTGAAATTAAAGCCTTTTCTCTTGCATCACTCTTCCCATTAGACCTTGAATTTTTCCTATTATACTTCCTTTTATAACCTCCTTTGTCTTACACTTTTGAAATCTCATTATGAATTCTGATATATCCTGTTTACCATTACATTTATTTTAAATCCTCCAAACTTTGCAGGGCAATATGCAGAATCACAGTTCTGTCTCTGAAATTCCACAAGAGCAGCAGTCTTTTTTTTTCCACAAGGCCCAAATGCTTAGACACACAGAGATGCAATAGACATTTACCAGTTATTGGGGTTTGCATAAAGAATAGTAGCAGAATTACACGGGTGTCAATATACATGTGGCAAATCAAACCTGACATCCCACAGATGATGAACAGCACCAGTCTCTTAAATACTGTCTAAAATGCTAGGAATAGTACACCACACTTCTGACTTTCCTCCTACCTCTCCTCATTACAGGTATCTCACCATGTGTAACATTCTAGTCGATTTGCACTTGCTCAGTTTCTCTGATAAGCCCTTGAACTTTTTTGTTTGTGAATTGGACATCATCCTTTCTAAGGGGAAAGATCACAGGTCAGTGTTATAATTTTATTCCTGTGATATTGTATGTAATAGTCTGTTTCCAGAAGCGTTACATGAACTGTATTTTATCCAAAGCTAAACAGCCTTTAACTATTCAAGAGAACATGTTTATTTTAACATCTATATCTTTTTATTTGCTTATATATTGTGAAGAGTGTGGGCATCCCTATGCTTTTTGTAGTTTTCAAGGGCTTCTCAGTCTGTTTAGCAGCAAGCTTTAGAGATTCTTTCCTACCTCTGAATATATATTTAAGCTATCTAAAATACAATTGACACCAGAGGATCGATGCCATTTACACCAGTGGATCAATGCCATTTACACCAGTGGATCAATACTTACTGCAGTTTGAACTTGAGTGCTTGTATAGCTAAACTTTCACAGAATCCTTCCACAGCAAACTTAGATGCAGCATAAACATCATTAAATAAGATGCCTGATGGTACAAATAAAACATCATGAGAATGAGATTTTATCCAACATACTAATAGTTTGATTTTAAAAACTCATATGTTTTCCAAAATTTTTCTACAGTCTTGCTGGGAAAACATCAGAAAAATCCTTGTGCACACTGAAACTAAATACTATTTTTTGCCTATGTTCTCAAAATTGCTTAGTCTAGCAAAGATGCTTGACTAATGCTTTTTCTCCCCCTAGCTGATGCTGTGGTCTACTTGGATGATATTATTTTGTAATCTAAGATATGAAAGTGTCTGTATGTATAATACCATCTGCATTATTTATCAGCAAGACTTTAATAGGCTCTAGATGAACACAGAGGCTGAGTGTAATGCAGGAGATACAATTATGCAAGAGATCCAGCTTGCATCTGAGTGATTTAGAAAAAGCATTACATCAATCCATTGAGGTGGAGGGTAAGTGTTGTATTAAAAAACAATTCTTGGAGTATGATGGAGGATCCTTGCTCACCAGAATAATCCAGGTAAGATCAATGTCGCAGTTGTAACAAACAAAAAAAAAAAAAAAACCTAGCTAGACAGGATGGGACACAAGGGTAGGAATATCATAATCTGTCACTAAAATTTGACTCTTGAATGTTGTGAGATGAGAAACTTTACAAAGAAGGCAGTATACTTGTCCAGGATTGAATTTTATTCTATTATTATTGTGCAGAGCGTAGTAAGCATGTTTGTCTGTTCCCATATTTTTTTCCAAGAGGAAAGAGAAAAGTAGTGCTAAGCCCCATTTTCCAGATAGTGAAAATACAACAATATATTTTTAAGAAATTATAGAGTTTAAGTTAAAACTCAAAAAACCTTACCCTTCAGGTTTTGTTGATAAAATGCTGGGAGAGTAGCTGTGCAGTAACAAACTACCTGGAGGCATAAAACCCACCAGATGCTTTTTATAGTTGGAACTTCAGCATTACAAAGCACAAGACTCAGATATGCCAGCTCCTACTTTTTTTTTTTTCTAAAAAGAGGTACTTTGGATTTTGAACACTGAACTCGTAGTTCAAGCAAACAGAAAACCCAACTTTACCTTGTATTCCCATAACACTGCTTATTATAACTATATGCCCACTCTTTCTCCTCTTCATGTCAGGCAAGATCTCCTTCAGCAGTCGAACCAGGCCAAAGAAGTTGGTGTCCATCACAGTTTTCATTTCCTCAATGGTCTGGCATTCAATAGGTCCAATGAGCCCCATTCCAGCATTGCTCACTGCTCAAAATAGGAGACAAAAGCAAGCAAAAACCCCCATAAACATAAATTTGTAATTGTTACTGGAAAGCATCTGAAGGGAATGTGAGGATTAAGGGTTAAATAACCCTAAATAATCCTTAAAGAAAGAATTAAAATATGTTAGTCACTTGGCCTTTCCAAATACGTTTGACATTTCCATGTCTATTTTTAATTGTGCTTTTATCAAACTTAAATTATCTGCTCTTTTGCATTTTAACTAATGTATTTCTGATTAGTCCTTTAAAAAATATAAAGGCATTACAGGAAAATTAGCCAATAATTACTTGTATTTTTTCATAATTCAGTATTAAGGACTGGAAGCTACAGTCAATACCCATAGGAATGAATAGAAATCTTCAAAAAGTGATGGACCAAGCCATATTTTGGTCTGGTTTTTGTTTTATTAGCATTCATATATCTTCAAGAGGAAGTAGTCCCCCAACAAAATAAACAAACAAGCCAAACACAAAATTCCATTGATTTTTATTTGCCTCCTGGATATTTATAAATGGGGAATGATGATAGGACTGGCATTCTGCTCTAGAAGTAGTACATCAAATTAGAGTATAATAAATTCTGCAGAAATAGTTGTTAAGCGCTGCTTTAATAATTAATCAGAAAAAAAGGCAGGTCCATAATTTTCTAGTAGGTAAGATTTAACAGCTGATGGTGTAAGATTTTCCACCAAGATGCTAATATTTATTTTTAGCAAAACAAGATGAAGACAGTGCTGAATGATTTGTAAAGTACAATTTCAATGCTTAATACAAAATTGAAATATCCATTTTTTTTGCATTTGTCCTCTTACTTGCTAATTCCCAATGCTGTTCCTTTCTTAGTACAGACAGAAGTTTGTTGTAAAAAGGGCTATGCTTCATCAATAAGGTGGAAAGTCTTGCTCATGAAGGTGCCAGTTTAGGCAAAATTTCTCACATTTACTAAAAAAATTGTATCATTTTATCTAAGACACCTCCCTGTGATCAAGTTTCTACTTTGTAAACAGAGGAAACAAGCTTCCCTACTTCAGGGTGAGATTTAATCCACTTATGTCTGCATGAAGTCTTAAGACTCTTGAACCAAATATATTATGTAATTATTATTACTTTGATAATTTAAAAAATACACTAATAAAACATGTCCAGGACAATGTTGTATAGAAATCTGGTGTCTGTTCATAGCACACACATCCTGTACTTGCCGAGGACGTCGATCCTTCTGTCGGGGATACTATTCACACAAGTTTTGATGGACTGTTCATCACAGACATCCAGTTGTTTGATTTCCAGGGTTTTGCCCAGCCTGTGACCTGCAGCTTCCTCCAGTAGCTCTTTCTTGGCCAGGTTCCTCATAGTGGCATACACTGCAACACACCAGAAACAATACAGAAATATAATTTTTATTGTGGCAGTTTTACTGAGAAGTATTAAAGAACAATGCTTTTACATCCAGATCTTAAATATCAGTGACAGAAACCAGATAAAATCTAAAAGTGAAAAGATTCTATTTTCAATATGCCACTAATTTCCCAGTCTGGTTCTGAAATATTCAAGAAATTCAAAAGAAGAATCAAACATCTATGCATAATGAAGAACATGCAGTGCATAAAGATAATACTATCACCAAAATAAAAAAAAAAAAAACCTAGGCATCAAATTTTACCACTAGATTTGTTTTAGGTACACAAAACCTAATTCTGGATTCCAGATTTCCCTTTTTTTCTTTTTTAAAATTGCCATTGCAATATTTATCAGGACAACCATCATTTTCTTAAAAAGTGGAAGACCTACTTCCTTAGGTTGAAAAAAATATTTGTTTTTCTAAGCTACTTCTCAACATTGAAATTAATTGTTATTGTAGCCTGATTGCTCAAAAAGCTCTAGACCTGTATCCAGTAAAATACTGTAAGTATGAGAGACTGAATTGCCACAGATTGCTGCCTTCACCTAGCTATGATTGAAAATACCTTAAATCATTAGCTATGATTGGTATTTTCAATCATAGCTAATACCCTGCTTTGCAGCAATAAGACAAATCCCAGCCCCTTTGTTCACCTGCCTACACAGGCTTGGAATAATGAAATGTGCTTTCAGGAAAAAAATTGCAAATTTAGAAACTGTTAAATTAATTGCTTTGATCTTCAAATAGGCATGGGCCTGTATATGTACAGATTTTAGTAGCCAGAAGCAAAGCTAACCACAGCTGTGAAGGTATACCAAGGGCAGCATAATACTACAGATGTTTTCAGCTATTTGCTTTATACTACTGTCTTTTTTCATTGTGTGTCTGTACACTATTCAGTTCCAATTGTTCTATTTCACTAAAGGTACAGAAATATCAACTGCTTACAGAAAACAGTTGTTATTTTCATGACAGTAGAAGAGGAAAATGAACCAGAAAAAAGTCACCAAACTGAATACAACCACCTGTTAAATCACAGAGAAAAACCAGCGCTATCTTGAATAGTATGTTCTTTATTTTTATAAAAACAGATAGATTGTTACCTTTAAATCTTTTCTGTTCATCTTTTGCCATTTTTACAGCTAATGCCAGTCCAATTCCTGAGGAGCAACCTGTAATGAGGACATTTCTTCTTGCCATTCTTTTCACTGAGTGGTTCAATTCTCCAGAGGAGCAACAACATAAATGAAACAACAGCACAATGTGACTGGCCTTTAATATTATCTCCACCTTCCCTGAGTCAACAAATCTGAAAATGCACACCTGGACCTTGCATTATTAAGGGATAAGCTCCAACTGAACAAAATAGAAGCAGATGCTCCTACATGTGCCTATAATCTGCATTATCAAAACTGATTCGTACAAAATTTGATTAATCTATAAACTGCGGCACTTGTAAACTATGTGGATTTTTTAATAGAATAACCAGCTTGCACAGGACTGGCAGGAAAAGCCATGCCACAATTACAATTGGTCTGTAGTGCTAAGTCCTCCACTCACATCTATGGAAAGTAAACTGCACCCAGAGTGGGATCCCTCTGCTTAAGGTGTTCAGGATTCCCATGTCTAGAACAATCTCCTGGTTCTTTTGCAACAGATTGAGGAATGGATTTCTTCCCTGATGCCTTAATATTATAAGAGTCCTAATAGACATTACAGAAAAAAACAACCCCAAATTGCAAAATGGGATGTGGATTCTGAAAAGACAATTTGTTGGACAATTTCCTTTTGGCAGTGTTCCCAAGAACAGAGAAAGTAAGTAAGTATGCTGCAATGAAGGTCTGACAGGAAATGTTGAACAGACCAGCTTCACTACATTCCTGCTAAGACTGAAATCTCTTTCAACACTTTTGATTCTGCAAATTGACATGTCAGAAATTTAAAAAAAATAAGAACTAGCCTGATGTCTAGGTATTGAAGAAGATATTTTGCATATAAACTGTGGATTAAAGAGAGGGGCATTTGGGCTGGCACTTCAATGCGATTCATGTTTAATATACAGTAACTGTAGGCATACTACATTCAGGAAGAAAATCACTCCCTTGTTTCTGTCCTGAGTGACAGGAAAAAGAAACACATTAATAAGCAATTAGCCTTATGAGCAGCATTCAGCTAATTGCAACAGCATTATACACAGTAAAATGTTTTCCAAGACTCAACAACCCCATGTAAATGCAACACACTTCAGAAGAAAGAACTTAGTGTTCCACTATTTACATGGATGTAAATTGGTTAGTAACTCAAGAAAAGTAGGACACTACAGAAATATTTAACTGAAATTATGTTTTTTAAAAGTCCGTCTTTTCCAAAAGAAATAAATTGGCTTGAACAGTAAAAGTGGAATCATTAATTTCTCAGGCAAGCAACAAGATAGCAAAATATCTAAAGATAAAATATAATTATGATTCTACTTATTTATCAGGTTTGACCCACAGTTTAACCAGGTAAGTTAGTATACAGACAAAATTTTAGTGCAAATGCTATTTAGCTGATTCAGAGATTAGGCAAATTGCTTTTGCTGCTCATGCACATTTATATTTAGTGCATGTAGGAGGAGCAAATGAGGCTTTATGTAATGCTAGTTAGTGGAATTCCACTAGTGTTGTGATGCAGCTGTAATAAAAGATTGGTTATATTTTCCACTTGAAATCCTGGTTTGAAGGGCTTATATATTCCACTGCTTTAAAAAAATCTGTCTGAAATTTGATGCATACACTTCTAGGTTGAACCCAAAGTGATGTGCATGAAGAGTTAAAAAATAAAAGTAGTTTCATTTGCAATTATTGCACTGGTCAACCTAATTCTAAGGTTTTCCCTTTACAGTGATGTAGAGTAAGAAATAGCGTGATTTAAAACACACAATATATTTATTTCTGTAAGCAACAGTGTTTTTTGTCACATCCTAATTTTCATAATAGCAGAATAAATAATCTGAAACTGCAGAAATACTTTAGCTGAGTGTATCTTGTCTTGTCAGTGGTAGCAGAATGTGTGGCTGGTTTTGTAGAAAGACTTAATGTAGAGCATGTGGCATTTGTGGAATGTGTTTACATAAAGTGAGTGCCCAAGGAGTTTAGCAAACTGCCACTTGCAGAGTTTCTGGAATACCTCAGATAGGTTTGTTGGCTAAGATACACTTTTAATATGCAAAACACTTAACTGGGGCCTGGTATTTAAAGTGAAATACATTCAATTCTTTTCCTCTTCTTTACATGAAATGACTTTAGTAACTTGATGTGTGACATATGAATCACTTGTCTTAATGCACATAAATCATGTGTGCATTAATCAGACTTAGACTGAGGCCTCAAAAGCATATTTGCACTTTCTGATGCTTATGTAAATGTAAAAGTGGGGCCACTAGCCATCCATACCAGCTAAATTGTGTAGTACTTTTGGAAACAAATATGTTTTATATTGCATAGTTATGATGTGAATTTAATCAATGGGAATTTTTGTATGGATTTTTGTTTGATTAAAAATATCAAAAGAAACAAGCTCAAGCTTTATGGCCCTGTCCCAGAACCCTGTGGATCTGAAAGATACTGCTTGGAGTAAAGCAAGCAGGTTTTTCCAGTGTCTATGATCAAATCATGTCCCAAAACATCTGACAAACAGGCCAATTTTAATAAGATGTTGTGTCTGCAACACTGCATGCGTACAAAAAAAAGATAAAGATATTCCCAAACAAAAATTGCTAGTAAGGTAGTACCATTGTGCTTTTAATTAGAACTGAGATATTAAACAAGTACACAGTTTAAAAACCTTGGAAAAAGATGACAGCTGAAATTAATCCCTACAACTTAAATAAATTTTAATCTGAAGTATAAAAGATAAATTAATGTTATTATATGTAGGCAATAATCTCAGTTGGAAAAATAAGAAGGCTGTCATCTACTTCAGTACAAATAACTACATTCCTCATCTGGAAATACAACTTCAAAATGTCCTCTTTGAATGCACGGTTACGATGCTCACAAATGGCGTTCCTGGCTTGCTCTTGTCCAGTGGGCAGCAGCAGTCATTTCTTCACAGTTCCTGCCCCTGAAACAAAAAATCTGATTACCATATCTAAATCAATTTGTACCAAGATGTTACTTTTTATTTTTAAATCTTATCTCACAAACTCAAGAAAACTAACAGCAGGTCTCAAGTCCATGGCTGCCATCTCAAATTCTGATCTATGTTATGAATGCATTTTTGTTCACTTTTCCTGAGCACAACTTACAAATTTTCCAATACCATATTAAGTTCCAGCAGATAAGAAGGAAAACGTTATGCAGAATATTTTTGAGAATAAATCTTCGTATGCAAATCCCTGTAAAAATTTTGTAGTTTAAATGAGCACTGTCTTTTGAAATCACTCCTCTGCATGAGGCTTAAGGTTTCACGTTGGATTACATTGTTGTTCTTAAGTTGCTAGCAGTTCAGGAAGTGTCTGTAAAAACCCCATCAACAGTATCAAGGTATCAAGTACCAAGAAGAAAAAAGCCTATGATGCCCACCAAGAGCAAGCCAGAAAAATAGCAACACGACTGTAAGCTGCGTATGTAGAAGTAGATGCAGCCAAACACAGCATGTTTGAGGTTAGGGGATTTTTTTCTAGTTTCTAGAGCTTTACTACTCCTACCCCTCCTTTTAAAAACAAGTATATATTCTGGATCTAATTACTCAACAGTTCATTTATAGAAAAACCCAGAGCTGTAGTGTCTTTAGTGTATGATGCACAGCAGCCATGTTTACATTAGCTAGTGCTGGAGCACAATAAGAGACTCTATCAGCCACTGCTATTTCACATCATATTATACCAAGGTTTCTGTTTATTATAAACTTAAATAGAGGTTATGTCAGTTCTCTGTTTATCTATCCATGCTTAGCTAGGTGCTTATTCTTTATGAGGAATGCTATACACACTCTGCAGAAACATTTGTAAGTAGCATATAAGCAGCTTACAGCTAATGATGATTAGATTATGATGAAAGATTATTACAGTAATTCCTAATTGCTTTTATACTATGCACAATTTTTCAAAACGTAGTAAAATCATTTTATAAAAAGTTAAACATTGCTAGCACTAATTTTTTCTTACTTTACTTACCATTTTTGTACAATTTTACTTCTCATTCAGAAGGAACTACGGTCACAAAAAATTAGTTTGCTATAGGACCAATCTGCCTTTTTTTTTTTTTTAAATAAAGAAAATTACTTCAATTTCCCAGAAAAATGAAAAAGCCACTCGTAATGTCCAGCAAAATACTTTCAGTTCCTTTACTTGGAATATTTGCAACTTCTAAGGGTAGCAGAGTGCTGTATTGTTACAAAAATCTTTACTGCAGATTGAAGCAGAGTAAGAACAAAGAATGATTCAACTGAAAACTCTGTGACCTGGTTATTTTATGAGTCCCAAAGGGACAGAGTGGACCAGAACACAAATCAACCCTGCTAGCAATTCCTTCCCTGAACTAATATATTTTTATAATAAGCAAGGAAGGCAGTGTATGAAGAAGAAAAAGAATGAGACAGACTGTACCCCTGGGCAAGATATACACACTGCCTCTCCACCCCTTTGCCCTAGATAGATTAGGCAATTTATTTTTTAGAACTAGGACAGAAAATTTCTGTGGAAGACTGGTCCATCAGTCTGCAATGTGTTACTAATGGAGAAAGTGGTTTTTTATGTTATGTTAATATACGCCATTTTTAAACAAAGAAGGAAACATATAATATTCTAAGTGGGGCCAGAAGCCCTCTGCAACATATTTCATGTTTTACACAGGATGCTTCCAAAATCCAGTGGTTTTGTGTCTACTTCACTACAATGAAAATAAAATTTCATTTCCATATCCCAAGAGTTGGAAGGAACATGACCAGAGCAGGTCTATTTTCAAAGCCTTTCTTATATCATTCTTAGGCCCTTTCCTACCTGGTATTCCTTAGCAAAAAACAAGACAGGTTGTCTGGAAAGAAAAATTCTAGTCAGCAATTGTACAGGGGCTAGCAAGGAAATTCTTTCTTTCAGAATCATCCCTTAGGAAAAGCTGGAAATTGTTAATTCTATGTGTGAAAGGTAGCAGCAGTCAGTGTCCTGTTCTTGAGATTATTGATGAATAACCTAACAGGATTCAAGATGCAAGAGCTGACATTGCTTTCATTTGCAGTGAAGCAACCTTCATATTCAGCTGTGACACAGCCAAGCCCTCCTGATCTGGAATGCAGACCACACACCTTTGGTGTTCACACAGAAATGAGGCTTCTCTGATATCTCAGCCTAGGGAGACAAACACATAAATGCAGCATAGCCAAAGTGGCAGGGCCAGCTTGGCTTTGGTGTTTAGCTCTAGCTCAGAATTGTCCTTGACTGAAATTATTTCTGCAAGAAAGCCTGCTTATCTCAGAGGCCATTTGCACTTGTAGAGACTGATTCATGCACCAAAGCAAAGCTTTGCATCATTCAGAGCTGGCTGTTGCCTCGAGTCCCTCCACATGCTCCCATTCACTAAGCCAAAAAATTCTCACTTCTCGTTCCTCCAAGCATGCTAGAGCTCACTCAGTGGTCTTTGATGTGATCATTTTCTCCAGATAGGTCCCTAAATCATAAGAAGCTCTCATCACACAGCATATTGCTTTGTTTCATTTTAAGGAAGACCATATCATCCATAGCCAAAAAATCAGGTCCCTGAAGATAATCAGTAATCAAATTTCTCCACAGAAAGCAGAAAATTAAGAGTGTGCCATTAAATTTGTAATTTTAAAATAATTAAACTAGTTTCACTTTAGGGGATTAAGATTCAGCAAACACCAGGATATAAAATACAATGATTCTGGGAGAAGAATTGACACTTACACTAAAGAGATACCATATAATTTCTTCTAGGCAGTACAGTAATGGCATGAAAAATTGATAATTTGTTGTCTACCCAGGTGTGTTTTACCTTTCCAAGAGCTTCTAGGCTATGTTGCTTTCTTTCATTATTTTTTTCTTCAGCTGATTTATTGCCTGATCTCTCTGGAGCAATTCAAACTCTTTTTCACGAAGCTCATCTTTAGAATGCTGGAGTTTCTTCTCTAAGCTCTCAATCTGAACAGAAAATGCAATTAAATCAGAACCAATATTTTACCAAAGTTAGAACAATTTGATTAAAAAAACCCCCACAAACACACATGCAAAACCAACCAAGCTCACAAATATTGTCAGTATTAACCCTGACTTTGGAATCCTCTGTCAATTTTTTTAATTTTGTCTACATTTTCCTTTACTAAAAGTTTGAGAGCAGTATCATATCAGGTAAAAATAGATTTTCATTTTTGCACTGTTAGAGCCTTGCAAAATTTATAGTTTTAATTGACAAATGTCTATTTTTAGTGGTACATTCCTTCCCTCTCACTACTATAAAAAAGTTTTTATTTTCTAGATTAAATCTGGCTAGCTATTGTGTCCCAGGACCAGACTTTCTCATAGAAAGTCCCTTTGTTAGGGAAACTGTGTTTTTGATTATAAGAATTACCTGTTTATTGCATTCCTTAATTTCCAACTCTGACTTCTCTAAATTGCACTGTAATTGAATTATTTGTTGCTCCATTTCTCCCTTATGCTCACGAACTGTCATATCCAACTGTGTAATCTAGAGGAAAAAAAGGAAATATTTTGAACTAATATGCAGATTTTAAGAAGCCATATTACAAACTATGAGAGAAAAGTAAATGAAATTAATCCTAGCTTCAAGAGTATTCTCTTGAGTAGTCAATATAAAGCTACACCCTAGCTATTACATTTAAATAGTGGCCAGATGTAAAAAGAAAAGGGGAAAATTGGGAAAATTGACTATGTTAGGTCCTCATATACACGCAATGCAAACCCAGTTCTCCTTCTCAAAGAAATATGTGTAGTTTTTTATACTAATCCACCTTGTTATGAAGTGCCAAATTTTGCCAAACCAAAAAAATAATCAGTTTGTCAAATGCTTTGATGACTTCCTGGGGCAGTTCACAGGGTACCGTGGCAAAAATACATTGCAAGATCTGGCCTCTGTACAGTGTCAGTTCATGAAACAGATTTATTCAAATCCCCACTCCTCTCTGAACCTCAAATATTCTTGAATACAAAGACTGGTGACTCCTTCAGGAAGAGACTTGTAATAAAGTGACAGAAGCAGAATTTTCCCATGATGGGCATCAAATCTTGAAGCCAGTCCAAAAGGCTGAAAATATTTCAATTGAGCTACAGCAATTTATTGACAACAAAGATACCATTTCATATTTAGAGGCTGCTTTAATCTGAATCAGCTATGCTCCAGTACAAACAAGGAAAGGAACCTGTCATCTCCAAGCACCCTTCTGCACAGATATTTCCTTCCTCTTAGCAAACATCAAGATGAAAACAGTTGTCCCATAACTTTATCACTAATGAAGAATCCTGGGACAGGTTATGACATAAGGCTTCTGATTTTCCTGGTACATGAGGCTTCAACAACATACAGCTGGTTTGAAGTTGGCACTGTGGCTGTAGTAGCCAGCACAGTTAGAGACATCAAACCAACCAAACCTAGCAGGCTTTCTATAAGTTATTTACTATTATAATAAGAATATAAAAAATTATCCGACCTGAGCTACTCTTTGTCTCAGTTCCCAATTCCTTTCTTTCAGTGCTTGGTCCATGGCAAGGAGTTCCTGCTTTTTGTCTTCAATTTCATCCTTGCAATACCTGAAATTCTCATACTTTTAATTGCTTAATGCACATTCAGTTGCTTAGCTTCAAATATCCAGCTTGAAAATAATGAGATCTATTACTTACTTAAAGCATATTACCCTAAAGGTGAATTGATTGCAAGGAAACAAACCCAAATAGAATAATTCTGTTAATTATATTCCAGGTGGGGAATTCCTAATAACTTCATTATTCAAGTTATTTAATTGGCTATATCAGGATTCTTTAAAAAAGAAAGTATCATTAATTAGTGGTCAGAAAGGAAACTTGACTATTCTTATGATTACTTTACAGCTTTAGGATTCAGAAAATAATTTCAGCAGATTTTAAAACAAAATTCCTCAAAAAGAATTCAGCACCACTTTTAGAAATTAAAAATGATCTGAGGATCTCGAGTATCAAGTTATCTGATGGCACAAACCACCTATAAATTATAGAGAGCTGCTAAGAACATTAAAAAACTCCATCCAAACTACTTGCTATTCTTAAGGAATATCCAACATAACTAAGTTTTCATGATGGAAAAGATACCAGCTCACCTGAGCTCTGTTGTTAGATCCATGATAGCAATGTTCTTCTCCTCCAGAGAGGACTGTGCCTTCTGCAATGCATCTTGCAGCTCCTGAAGCTGTGTTACAGTGATCTTTAATTCTCCACAGGCATTCTGTAATGCAGATTCTAGTTCTGCTATTTTCTGTAAGGCTTTCCTGTGGCAAGTCTCAGTTTGAAGCAGCTTATCTTTGAAATCATTCACTATTTTACATACACACCACAAAAGAGAATGTTTAATCATCAGTACATCTGGGTCTTCATGCAACATCACTTCCTAGTAGCACTTGTGGTCATAATAAATTTTCAGTATCACTATTTTTTTAGGACTATCTAGAAACACAGTGACTATTTATACAAAAAGAAATGTTATGGTACCTAATTATTTGCTAGTTTTGTTCAGCTCATAATCAACAATTGACCTGAAACATAAGGATATATCTAAAAACATCTGGCCAAGGAGACAGTACAGACAGTAATTGAACACGTAGTGCTAGGAAAAGTGCAAGCAGAATTGCTGGTATTTCTCTGGCTTAAAACAATGGTACAATTAAACTAAACAGAAGAAGATGGATTGGAACGTTTGTTATCTCCATAGACTTGTGTGGTTTTCTGTTTGTTTCAAAAAGCTGCATTTTTTGAATAGCATATGCCTTTATTAAAGCTAAGTGTCTCATTTCACTATTACATTAAGAATCTGCATTACCAATTTACAGGAAACTACTTGTACATTTCACCTAGGGTGAAGGTATATACCACAAAAGTGAGGATTTGCAAAAGTATGTGAAAAACCTTTGTGATTTTTTTGGGTTGTGGGGGTGTTGTTCACTTGGGTTTGGTTTTGTTTGGGTTTAAAAAGATTATCATATTTTGACTCGCATGTATTTGATTATGAAGAGGGGGAAGGAAAAAAGTCTAATACCTACAGAGGAATAGTTTAATGAAAGGAAGCCTGAGAAACAAAATAGCCAAATTACCCTCATTTGCCTTTTGATTGAGCTCTGATCTTGCTTCTTCCAGAGCGATATCCAACTGATTTATCTGCAGTGCTTTGTTTGCACCATCTTGTTTTAATTGCACTACTTCTTTTTCCATGCCAGTAAGTTCATTCTTGCACTGATCCATCTCCAATTTAATCTGTCTAATAGAAGCAACCAGAACAAAATGAACCATGGAGTAACAAGAACAACACACTCTAAGACAAGTGTTTGTGAATAAAATAGAAATAAAAATCATGTTAGGTAGGCTTTTCTTGTAATCAAAGCTATATTCTTTGAGACTAGCAAGCTCCTGTAGAATGTACTATCTACAATTACAAGCAAGCTGATATGGTTATGATTTGAACTGCTTTATGAAGTGCCATCTTAAGGCTAAATAGGTTGCCAGGACATGCATTAATTCCATTGGAAAACTGTTCCAGAAAGTCATGCCTCTGCTAGTCAGAGGGTTCCTTTCTGATTTCCAGTCTGTGCTCACAGGGAGACTGAAGTGTAAAGCACACAGCTGAGCAGCATTTCAGGCAGCAAGTGCTCTGGTCCACGTGCCAATGTGCAGAATGCACCTCTACCTGTCCTAAACCTACCTGATTGTACAATGAAGTTCAGCCACCTTCTGTCTGCTCAAATCTGCTTCCTGAGCAGCTAGGCACAGTTTCTCCTCCACCTTTCTCAACTCATCTTCTGCACATGCTTTCTGCTTCTGAAGCTCTTTTTCCAGACTGGATACCTATTTAAAATGGCATTTAAAGAGTACTTTCAAATTGCCTAACAAAGAAATACACATTCTTGACTTGCAATTCACAAGGGAGAGTTTTTACACAACAGATTTCTTTATAGTCTCTTTATGTAATTTAAAACTAAAACTCTGCACATTTGAAAGACAAATAGTTTCCAGTAAATATAACAAGATGCAACTTTCTGAATTTAAATGCACCTCTCCTTAACTGCAGTCTAGGGCTTGATTTTCCAAGTACCTAGACACTCTAATGCTAAGTAGAATTTTTGATAACTCAGAACCTGGATTAAGATAAAATGAGCCACTAAACTCTTTATTTTAGATATAGATGAAGAACAATTATCAAATCAGTTATCAAAGAAATATTCAGATTTTATAGGTATTATGAAAACATATACAAGACATTTAATTTTCTTTATATAAGCAGACACTTCTCACCATACTGTACCTGTTTTTCAAGTTTTATTTGATTATCTTCCAGCTCCCCATTTCTAATAGTTTCTTGCTGTAACATTTGTTGCTGATGATGCAAAGTTTGTTGCAGGAGAATATTTTTTTCACTCAAGTCCTGAATAGTCTGACCTTTTATTTTTATTTCTTTCTGTAAATAATGAAGCTGAAAAGACATTTATTTTCCATTACAATAAAACATTTTGATTTGCAGTTGCATCAGCTATTCTCTCTTAATGAACACAGAATCACACTTGTGATTCAATGAAACTTTTGGGTCTGAATTTAGTTTGATTATAGTTTCAACAGTACATAACAGACCTCATAATTCACCGTTGAGTTATGCTCTGTGAAGTGAGGAAAGCAGTAACTTCTCAGTCAGTCCCAGGTTTTGATTCTTGCTTTCTAAATATAATTTGTCAGTATTTTAAAAACATACATGGCAGATTTTTAGTTAGAACTACTTTTCTTTCTGTCAGTCTTCTTTATTTCTCAGAAAGTCCTTGTTTTCCCCTTGAGATTTTATTATCAGTCCTCTCCTCTATTTCTTCTTGCTTGTATGACAATAGTCATTCCAATTTAAAAAAAAAAAGGAATTTTGTGTGCCTAACTTGTTTTATGTTGAATAGTTTGGTTTCTCAGTGGTGAATGCCAGAGGGAACTGTTCTGGGAAAAAAAAAAAAAAGAAAAAAAAAGAAAAAAAAAAAAAAAAGAAAAAAAAG
>VZUI01042998.1:0-86486 GCA_013401135.1 Cettia cetti
TCCACCCACTTCCACAGCTGAGCAGAGGGCAGTGCAGATGGGAGCAGAGACTTTAATTACACCCCATAGTGTAACCCGGGGCAGTTTGGAAAGCCTGAAATGCACAAAAACCCCTCACATGTCCCAAAAGCTGCCTCTGCTTCCTCTGACTACTCTTTCTGCATTTGATAGTGATTTCCACCATTAAACTTACTAAAAAAACCAGCAAAGATGTTCTTCTTTATTCTATTTTTCTTGCTGTGTTTTTAAATTAAAGGCTAATGAAGAAGTTGAGCATCACGTAGTCCAGCTGCTTTCCTCTATCATTCAGGCCACTGTGTGGCCACATCACAGTGCTCATCACCTTTCCCTGCAAGGTTTTCAGGCTGTAACTTCCATCCCTCAGGAGGAGCCTGAAGGAACAAAAGCACCCCTGTGCCCCCTGCCCCAAGCAGGGATACAGCAACATCACCTGGAAAGGGAGCAAAACTCCACAGCTCCTGTCCCAAACCAAACAGGGACCCTGGCCAGAACCACAGGCACAGCCACCTCTCCCACAGGTGGGAGAAATTAAGGCAATAAAGACTCTGTGCCTCCTGTTCCCTGCCCAACATGCTCCAATGCTACACTGCAAGTAGGAGTCAGGGTTTCAACTGTAGAAACTTGAAGACTTGACATAATTCTCATCTATAAAGGAGCTTCCCAGAACAATTACCTGTCCCAGCAGAGAGCAAAACACTCAGCCATCTACCAGAACCACGGAAAACCTAAACTAAGGGTAGAAACTGATGCAGGATATACAAAAAGCACTATTTCAGCCCTAAAAAGGTCAGAAAAATAGCCAAATAAGAGCAACTGTTGCCTCCTAACTCCTCACTACAGAAGGGCTTGGAAGACAGAGGCACACCCTGTGAGATCCCGAGAGCAACAGCTCCTCACCACCACCACAGCTTCAACTGGGGCCACCTAACATTTGCTCTCTACCACACCACATGCCTAAACACAACACTAAATCCAATACAGTTCCAACAACGGAATTAAAACATGCGCTTACCCCACAAAAAAAGAAAAGAGAGAGAAGAAGAAGAAGGGGGGGGGGACGACCAACCAACAAAACAAAAAACAACAACAACAAAAAAAAAACCAAAAACAAAAAACAACAACAACAACAAAAAAAAACCCAGCCCAAAGGCAGCAAACACCTCACACCAATCACAAACTCCCCAGCTGCCCTCAGGCTCCAGCCCTTATAAAGCCCTGCTGGCCCATGATTGGCTCATGATTGGCCAATGCGCTGGGGCGCTCACAGCGCTGATTGGGCAGAGGGCCCGGGCCCCGCCCCCTGCTGGTTTATAAGGCCGGTGCTGAAGGGGGTGGAGTTTTGGGGCTTATGCAGGTGTTGTGTGTGAGTGTGTGGCTTTATTTGGGCTGCTTTGATTAAAAAAAAAAAAAAAAAAAGACCCGTTTCAATTGCCTGTTTAGAAGGTGTTATGTTTCTAGTAATGATCAAGTATGTCTGATGTGCTGGAGAGTAAGTGCTGGGTGGTCACAGGGCTTGGATTGAGGGCCTGTTTGCTCTCTGGGTCTTTTAGGGTTTGCCCCAGGATCCTAATGGTTCTCCCTGTATAGGGTTAATATATAAAGGTTACTCTAATTGTGGTTTTCTCTGATTTTTTTAGTGCTACATTAGTGCATTTTACACATTTTGTGTTAATTTCTAGTTTTGGTTACAGCTTCCTATGGAGCTGGTAGAGGCTTTTTCTCCTAGTGGGAGAGAGAATTGCCTTGGGAAGCTCCTCTGAAAAACAAAACTTTGCCAAGCCTATGAATTTTTATAGGTATGAGTAAGGCTGGTCCTCTCGGGGAGGGTTTGGAGTTTTTTGGGAGTGGGAGGCACAGATGTTTTCCTACCCTAATTTCTCCAGCTTTTAATTACTTGTGTATGACTCTGGTAGGGCTCAATGTTTGAGATAGGAGCTGGAATGCTCTGTTCCTTCTCCAGGACTGGATGCTGGTCCTGGGGTGGGATCGTGGGGGTGTTTTTTGATATTTCAGCCCCATTCTGAGGGGTGGAAATTGCAAACTGAAACCTTTACAGGTCAAGGTGTCGGAGCACTGTGATGTAGTGGAAGCTGGAACGTTTGTGATGCCAAATTGTTCATTGCCCTTTTACTTGAAAAAAAATGGTGGGAAAAATCAATTCTTTGTGGCTTATCTTCTTTGCTGATTTACATAACAAGTTCAATGTTAAAATTCCATGGGGGTCACTGTCAAGTGCTTAAGAGTAATTGTGGAAAGTGGAGGCAGCTTTTAGGAAATGTGAGTTGTTTTGTCTAGTTTAAGCTTTCCTAACTTTTAGGCACTCAGGCAGCCCCTGGCTTCATGTTTTATGTGTTTGGTTGATGAAAAGGGACATATGATAGGAAAATGTATTAAAAGGGTAATGGTGAGATATCTACTAAAGAAAGGCATTTTGAATTTTAAAAAAGGTTTAGTCATGAAGTATTCCTTAGAAAAAATTTCTTAATTTTTAGAAAATTACATTACTAGACACGAACGGTGGCCCTTTTCTGTGGGGAACTAAACTCAGCCCCCCAGGTTCCTGATGTAATACAGGTAATGTATAATTTGAGGAGCAACATCTACTGGTCAAAAGACTCCTGAAGCCTAGTGACAAGGACTTGTACATCACATCTCTTCTGTTGCTCTTTCTCCTTTCTCCCATAATTCTTTTTCTTTTTTTTTTTTTTTTTTTTTTTTTTTTTTTTTCCCTGTCCTTCAGTAATGGCTGTTCGGTGTTGTCCAAGTGGGTCTTGAAGCAGTGTTTTAAAAAGGAAATGGTTATCTCCTCAAATACAATAAATCTGCTGATTGGCAGCTATTAGTCCTTTCCTTGGAAGCTACGATGCTATATGTATCTTGATGCAGGAATAAGGATTAAAATTACTTCAGAGAACATCAGTGGCTGCTGTATCCCTTTCAGACTATAAATTGTATTTCCTGTGACTGAGAATTCTTGCTATTACTGCAAGTATGTTAGCTCTGTGCATTCAGAAAACAAAGCAAATGGCCTCTAAATTATTTGGTTTCATCCCATTTATTTTTTAATGGGGTAAGAAGTTGGCAGCCAGTCTGAATTTTTCACAACAAGTGATGTTTCATGAGAATTTGTTATGGAATAAAAGACTGCTACCTTGCAATAGTTTCTAGTGAAACATTATTCAATTATCCTACAGTTTGCAGAAGCAACAAAAGACCAGGACAAGAAACCTATCAGCTATGTAAGTAGGTCCAAGGGATACTGGCCCTTTGATAAGTGGCTTATAAAAGAGCTTTTTTGTAGCTTGCTTGTGGATTTTACTGAGTGAAAGATATCTGGCAAATGGAGACTTAAAGAATTAATATGAATTAATATGAATTATGAATGAATTGTTATGAATTAATATAAATGAATGGCCAGCGGAGCTCACAGTGTTTAAGTCAACATTTTGTAAAAGCTGTAACAAATGCTCTCTTATTATAGTGGTAGTTGAAAGGCTAAGTGAATATTGACTTTCCCCTATGAGGTTCATAAGAGGTACTTGTGAATTTAAAGGAGTTTCTCTGATCAGTGAGGAAGTTGCTGTGTATGGAGGTGGCTGCACACGTGTGCTTGGTGTGTTCCATACTTGCTTTTAAATGCAGCTATAGCAAGTTGAAGTTAAAGCAGTAACTATTCTGTAGCTGAAAGTTGTTATTCCTCCTGCTTGGGGCAGGATACTCACTTTTGTAATTTGCACAATCACACTAGAGGTTATGTACTCTGGGAATAATTGAGGTAATCACTAAAGTATTTTGTAGACGTCTTTTGGAAAATAATTTATTTAAAAATCTCACATTCCTTGCTTCTCAATATTATGTTTGGGAAAAAAGTCTCTAGAGAAATTATAGGGAAAAAGTAGATTTGCTTTTGCTATAAGTATGCTAATTTTGATGTAGTTTTTTTGTAGCATATTTTGATCTGTCACCTGAATTTCTCCTGAAGTCAGAATGTGTTTTTCTGTATTCTTTTTAACTCCACTTACAACAGTTCTAGAAAGAAGAAAACTCTTCTTTAAGTGATGTCTATGACTGCCTAGTCTTGAGTGGTGTGTGTACAAAGCTCTTGCCTGGAAGTGGTAGAAATGTTCTTTCAGTGGTGCATAAATTTGTGTTCCCTGCTTGTTCACCTCGGATTCAAGTGTTGTAGAGCAAGAAGTTGTGGATGATGGTCTTGTGCTGTCCTCACTAACACTGGTGTGACTTAGCTGCACATGGAGTTGTTAATGTCCTATGATACAACTTCATGTCAGCGTGCTTATTTGTAATTCAAATAAAACCTTCTGTGTGTGTGTTAGAGGTCTGAAAATTAAAGCTACAAGTGTATTTAAATTCCACCAGCCAAGAGAAGAGGGGAGCCCTCTACATGACAATTAACATCTTTAGCTTTTAAGTCTAATTGCTGCCAGAATTGCCTGTAGAGAATGTTCTGAAAAATAATCTTAAGCAAATTACTGGGGAATAGTTGTAGGGAAGGAACTGGAAAAAAAAAAGTCAGAGTTATGCTGCCCTTAAATTGTCACTACTGAATGACTTCTTTAGGTTGTTGCTACTGAGATGAGTAACACCCTGTAACCATGGAATATGCAGGATTCTCCTACACACTTTTGTGTAGGTTTTCTAGCAAGCTGATCAGCTCACTTCAAAATATAGCATTTTGGAAGGTGCAATCAGCAAGCTTTTTTTCCCCCACATCAAGGAGATACTTTCATAGAAGGTTTCAAGGTTATCTTAGATATCATTGATATGCTACTAGAGAAAAGCCAAATTTGAGCTTAATCATCAGCTTTAGGGGCTGCAGGGCTCAATTAAACTACAGAGGAGAGAAGTGGAGAGGAAAGGCATAAAAGGAATTGCATTACTCACTGCTAAAATCAAAGCATTGATATATGGGGAGGGAGGAAGAATATTTGTAGGAAGAATATGAAAGTCATCAGTACTTTGCCAGAATTCCTGATCCTGTTGTAAAGTACCACTTACAGTGCTATGAAAGGAACAGAGGGTTTTCTTTGATAAGCAGCTTTTGGGCTTATTATTCTCATAACCTTAATCTGAGAAGGAGGATTTTGTCCTTATTTTATTCAGCATCTTCATTTTGACCCCTCCCCTCCAAGACATAATTAATTCTGCAAGGTTCATAGTCTGTGATTCTGCTGGTTATGGGTTAACACAATGTCTTGGTTTGAGACAAACTGGGAGGAACAATCCCGAAATGAACATGTCCTCCCAATTATGGCATGATTAATTACCTATGAAGTCTATGAAACAGTAAGCCAGCAAGCATAAAAAGGAAGGTAATTCCGGAACAGGAGCGTTCCCACTCATAGAAAAGTGTGACTGATAGAGGCTACCTGGGATAGTGGTGGTGGTGTTTGTGCCTGGAGCTCTGATCTGAGGTTTCAAGGGTTTGCTGAGAAGTGCTTATGATGAATTTAAAGATTTAGAATTTGGGCTTTGGTCTGTAGCTAAAGAAAAAAATACAGCTTCATATGAAACTATATTCATAGTTTCATATGAAGCTGGTGACAACTGTTCAACAGATAAGTTAGCTAAGCTGATACCATTGAGTGGTTATTTCTAGATGAGGTAAGAATGCAAAAATGGGAGGGTGAGAAGAAGAGGAATGAATATGAATTTACTCAGAGATGTGACTTCAGTACTGAATAAAACATGATTGAATATTAACAGGCCATGGCTAGTTAGGAATTTTGGACATTTAAGAGAAGAGGTGCCACAGATGTTGAGAGCAAGGCTTAAACACATCTGCCAAAATGCATTTCTGAAGGAAATTACCTTCAGAAGGGAAACACAGATTATCCAGCATGAAGGAAGTGAAGAACATAGGAGGTGAATGATCTAGAAGATTTCCTTCTCTCATGTGAAGGTCAGGAAAGAAGTGAGTAGGAGTTAAAAATCATATCAGCTTCCAAAGACTAAGAATATAAAGGACGGATGGAGGCAGAAATTCTAGGGTCAGAGTAGCCATCTAGCAATAGCTAGAGGCTTAACTGGAAGATAGGTGTGTTGTTTAGGTGATTCTTTCTCTTGAGAAGTGTAACTATGTGGGCTCTGGGAGGGATCTTGAGCTCTACATTTATTATTCATGAATACATGACATTGTTGTCCCTACAGGAAAAAGGGCTGTGGAGAAAGAGTGTGTCAATGATGGTGCAGCCAATGAATAGGACCTCAATGACAGCTTTATAGATGATGAGGAGGAGGAGGAGTGTGAACCTACTGATGAAGACTTGGACTGGGAACCAAGTTCAGAAGAAAAGGATCACGAAGATGTTGAGACGCTTGTGCAAGAAACACGTAGATTTGTTAGGCTCAAAAAATAGCTGCTCAGAACAGCCTTATGAATGTCCAGTGTGGTTGTGTTAAAACATGGTTGCAAAAAGGAGAGAAACTGTTTGAATTTTTTTTTTTCCGTGATGTAGGCACTGCAGTAAGGTAATAATGGGGCTGAGGGGATTCTACAATGCCTTTCTTGTCCATATGTATTATTTTGGGGCTGGTGTGGTGTTTGTTTTATTATGTTGTGGACCCAGAAGGTAGAGCTCTGAAATTTTTGGTTTTTTTTTTTCTCTTCTTTTGTTGCGTGTGTTTTTTGGGGTGTTTTTTTTTTGCAGTGCCATTGGAATCTTGTGTTTTGGAATAAAAAACTTCATCTTCCTGTGCTTGGATGAAGTATTGGCAGTAGGAAAGCTTAAACCATTTCTGTTGTTGGGTTAGTGCAGTTTTCAACTTCATTATTCTGCCCCCATCTTTCCTAGGCCTTGTTTTGTTGGTTCCCCTCAGGTACAGTAGTTAAATGCAAGTTGTCTAAATCACTTGAGAACAGGACCTCAGTGTATTGAACCACTTGATTGGCTCAACAATTATAGTGTTATTTGCTCTAATTACAGCAGTACCTCTTTCTGTGTACATCACAGGAACTGTGTCCAATTCTCAGCAAAGTCTTGATGACTGTATTTTTGCACAATTTAACTTGTAACATACAGTGGGAAAAGCATGCAGCTGTGTCTGTGATTTCTCCAGACGTTGGAAGATCTTGCCTTCCGTGTGTTCATCACTCCCTTGAGCTACCTGGAAATCAAGTTTAAAGGTTCTACTGTATTATGGGACAGATGACTAGATCCCTTTGCCATGAGGCCCATCTCTTTTTGGAATCTTATATTGAATTATCTTGGATTCCTTCACCATGCTCCCACCTAAATTGGAGTTGCTGATCACAGCCTCACAGAGGAGTCCTTGACTGCATATTGCTTACTGACTCTTCTAGTTTCCTCCTCACCACGTGTTTTTTGGAGAGTGTTACCACATGACCTGGAGGGGTTCTTCCACCTTTTTGGTGTTTTTCGGAGAGTTTTCCCATTTGGCTTTTTCAGAAGCTTCCACCTTCCTTAGTGGCATTTCATCCTATGGCTTTTTTCTTGATTTCTACAGTGCCTGGCAAATATTGGAGCACTTTACAGAGCCATCCTGGAGCAGTGCATCACCCCTAGCTCTTTCAGAGTGCTGTGTGCCCAGATCCTGTTGCTTTGCCTCAGGCTGCTTCCTGTGACTGCTTTACATATGTTACCTACCACATTTTTTTTTCTTCTGGAGTCAGCAGATGAGCAGGTAGATTTTTCACGGAGTTTTGATGTCCCTTTTTATCTCAGGAACGCCTTTTTCCAGGAAGTGTTACCATCTTTGTGTTTTCTGTCACTTAGTCTTGGTTTTGAAGAAGGTGACTTTACACTTTGAGCAACTTTGTGCTCAGTGATGTTTTTTACTATCCGTGATTATTTGTTGGTTTTTTATACTGGGGTTTGTTCCATTTTCTTTTGTTCTGGTTGGTGTTAGGAAGGTCACTTTTGAAGCTGCAGGAATTCCTGCCTCCTCAGTGGTTTTGAGGAACAGCTGAGGGAACTGGGTGTGTTACTCTCCACAACTACCTGAAAGGAGGTTGTAGGCAGGTGGGGGTTAGTCTCTTCTCCCAGGGAACAGGACAAGAGGACATAGTCTTAAGCTGCACCAGGGAAGGTTCAGGTTGGACATTAGGAGGAATTTCCTTCACAGAAAGGGTGGTTAGACATTGGATTGGGGGTGTTGGAGTCACTGTCTCTGGAGGTGTTTAAGGAAAGACTGGCACTCGGTGCCATGGCATATTTGGTGGGGTGCTGTTTGCCCAAAAGCTGGATTCAAGGATCTCAGAGATCTTATCCAACCTAATTGAGTCTGTGATTTAGGGCTTTTCCTGGCCATGTGTGTTATGGTGCAGCCTGTAGGACAGGATCCAACAGAGTGTATTAGAGAGCAAGATCTCTGTGAGTCTGAGGGACAAGGGTCTAGGGTCTACCTTGCCTCAATTCTGCTTTTTTCTGCTCAATGGTGTGTGTTCCTCCACACAGGTGGTACAGAGTATTTGGAAAAGGGACAGCCCAAGCCAACACAGGGAGAGGGAGAATGCACACACTACAAGCATTGGATTAGTGCCTGGGTACCAAGCTGTCAAAAGCTGAAGCATCTGCTGCTATTTGTTGGAGTCATGGAAATCCTGGGAATACTTGGATGACGCCATTCCCAAGGCGTTTGGCGTGAGCTGATGCAGTTTGTGGTGACGCTGTGCTGCAGAGGCAGCAGCTGGAGGGTGCTGTTGCCACGGGAGAGGCTCGAAAAAGAAGGATCATAGTAAAGTCTTGGCTCCTGAGTGAGTCAGTTTTCAGGGAAATTTTCTGTGCTGGCTGCTTTGATGTACGCTGGCCTGGGATCTTGCAGGTCATCCCCCTTTTGTAGAGGGACGGTTGCTTTAATGACACAGCCTTTGTTTTCTCAGTGCCTGCTGCTGAGCATAGCTGCCTTTTCTTCTCCTAATGCTCTCTTAGGTGTTTTGGGTCACCATTTTAGCTTCCAGGTACACCTGGGTTTATGTTTTTCAGTGTGAAGGAGCAGAGACTGGATTTTACCCTCAGGTTATCCCTGGAGAAGCGGCTGTAGAAGAAAGTGAGCCTGTGATTTTGGAGCTGTGCTGCAGGAGAACAGCTGAGCAGTGATCTGGTGTGGTAGCACCACAGTTTTGCATTTGGCAGTAAAAATTGGATCTAGGCACAACTGAGACATGGTAGGATCTGCCTGATTCACTGCATGGATATCTAAACACTGCCAAAGGCTCTCAGGAGATTGCCTCACTCCCACCCACTCCTCATCCATGACACATCCCACTATTCTTGCATGATGGAGCCCTTATTGCAGCTGTTCCCCTAGAGCTTATAGTAGGCATCCAGTGGCCTCAGGTCTTGCTGGAGTTTTTCCTGCCTTCCAGTAGGCAGGAGTTGTGCTGGAAATGCCTGCTTCTCCTCTGACACAGGTGATGTCTTCTCCCCAGCTTGTGCTTGTCTTTCTCATTTTACATGTGGCTCTTATAAGCAGAGCTCCAAGTAAGTGCAGTCCACGTTCAATTCCCTCTCTAAGTTGTGTGGGTACAAAAAGGTGTTTTTTGTTCTTCCCTGCACGGCTCACCTAAGCTCTAGGGAATATGGGGTCTGGTCCTCTCCCTCAAATGCTCCCCTGCCTGAGGGACCCACTTGGGTCACTGTTCCCACTGCCTGCACGCTTCTGGAGTATTCACAGCAGTTTTTAAGTGAGTTTTGGTCCCCATGCATAGCCCTGGGCCTCTGCTTGCTGGAGCTCAGCTTGTGAGCAAATTCTTTCTCTGAAAGTGCCTTGTTTGGAGCCGGTGCAGACACAGGCTAAGGTGATGTGACTGCTTGGTGCTTGGATCAGGGAACAGAGCTGTCACCCTTCCTCAGTGGGAATCCCCCTCTCTCTGTAGATGCTGCTCACAACAAATGCAGTCGAGGGCAAAGCCTGGCTTCTCCTGCCCTATCCAGAAGTTCAGGCAGCAACACTGCTGTGCTGCTGGGAGGACCTCAAAATGTCAAAAATACAGCAGTCCCAAAACCTAAACCCTCCGTAGGGGCAGTGGAGGATTTTACTTTGATACCCTTGGCAGGCACAGGGCTGGGCCAGACCACAAGAGCTCTCTTGGAGTTCTTAGAGTGATTTCCATACTTTTAAAGCAATTCTTTGCCCCAGATTTTGTTTAGTACTATATTTCTTGATGGAAGTTGAAGGTTTTTTTACTAACTCAGCCTTAGATGGATTTCCCTAGTGTGGAAATAGTCAGTTGACTTTGTTCACCAAAACCACATAGGGAAAACAGGTGGAAGGAGTATCAGGGCACTCTAATAACAGGTAGTAATGCTAGCTAATCCCCAACCACCAGGGCAGGCTTCAGGAGATAAATATGAGGGCATCGTGTCAGAAGGAATCATAAGATTTCAGATGAGATTACAAGATTAAGCCTTTTGATAGTGAAATACTTCAACTCTCTGGTCCTTTAAATTTCTGTGGCAGGCTGCAAAACAAATGGATTTAGTACTTATCCCTGTTCAAAACTGACATTTTGAAGGATGATTTCATGATTTCAGTCATAGTTTTGCCTAACAGCAAATGATGATATATTCTCCAACATATATTTAAGAGCAGCTAATAATGAGAGGCTTTGAGCATTTTAATGGATTTGAATATCCTTTTGTCATTAAATTTAATTGGTCAATTTTTCTTCAGCAGGAATGGGATCATTCACATTACTCAGTTAGGTAAGGAAATGATGGCTAAGGGAAAAAGACAAAAAAAAATTCAGAATGCTGATACTGAGGCCATGTTTTATTTGCAGGATTTGCTGCTCACTTTAAATTCACAAAAGACAAGTTATTTACCAAAACCATTTACTCCAAAAGTATGCACAACCACATACTCTAAAACAGGAAGCATTTGTCATCAAGACAGAAAAGATTTTATTTCCATACACAGAAATTCATGATATCTTATGTGTAGTTGAAATGAGTAGGTATTACTGTTACTGTCACCTGCTTTGTCACAATTATCAGATAAGAAACATCCAAACTGGAGTAGCACTGAGTCAGAACAGTAAAAGAAGCACTGCAGAAGGAAATGCAGAATTCATCTAGAGTGGTTGCCTCATATCTCAGCAGACAATAAGCTACTCAACTCAACCAGAGGCTGGCTCACTGAAGCCTAAGCCTGTCTTGCTCCCAGAAAGATGGATCATCTCAGGATATCCTCCATATTTTTGCTTTGCTTATCCTTTGTCATGAAGGTGCACACAGATTTGGTAAGATGTCTGGTTGGATTTTTCCCACCACCATGCTGTAGTTTTATATGGATCCCTTTGACAAGCAAGGTAAAACACATGAAATTCCGTCTGAACATGAGAAAACACTTTTTCACTGTGTGAGACCTGTTGAACACTGACACTGGTGATCCAGGCAGGCTGTCAGCATTCCCTGGAGTCAGTCAAAGCCTAGCTGGACACAATCCTGGCCAATGTGTGCTAAGGAGTGGGATAGACAATGTGAAGGTGTTATTCCCAACTTCTACAATTTTGTGATTGATTCTGTGATGAGCTCAGCATCTCAAGGCAGCAGAAGCTGGCCATAGGGTGCCTGGACCTGAGGGAAGAGATCCTTTTCATCTGTGGCATTTCCAAATACATAACAGACAGAGTAACACTCTCCATAAAATTAAAGAGTGGAATATTGATAAAGCATTCTTAAACAAGGTGTAACAGGAAGAGACTTGAGGTTTCCACGTGACTGTGAAGCAGATTTTAGCTTTCAGAGTATGTGCCTTTTATAAGAGCATGCTGTGCATATTGTCCAGTGATAGTAGAAAGCTGGTGGTCTGTAGCCTTCAAGAAGCTTCATCAGGAGGGGTAAACTGAGAGGTTAAAGAGTGACAGGAAGCAAAATGGGCTTTTTTGGCGTCCTTTCTCTTCTGAGCAGAAAGAAAAGGACACCAAATAGCTTAAAGGTACAAGTCATAAGTTCAAAGGGGTTAAGAGGTTTCTCTTAAGAAACAAAGAAGCATCACTGCTAGGATCAGCACTCAACTTCTCCATCATTGTAATATGCTCTAATGCATTCATAGATTTCTTTGTTCTTAAACAACTCTAAAATGAGTGTCTACATCCCAAACTGACAGATGTGTGAACTGAAGCACAGCATCTGTTCAAGCTTGAGGATTATCCAGTAGTCCAGTGAGAAGAGTTCCGGTGGGAATGCAAAGTAGGCTGCTTATTTGAGTGCTGTCACCAGTGGTGGGATTCCCACAGACAAGGAAGAAGCTTCTGAGAAGGTGTTATTTCCTCTTTACCCCCTCTCCACAAAAGGTGCAATTAGAACCTCAGGAAATTTATTGTAGTTTTATGCAGTCTACTTCCTCTGTGATTGGCATTGCACTTGTTCTCAGGTCCAAATCTGTGCTAGATTTGCTTCCCTTATACGTTGACCTCCATCTGAGCAGCATGATCTTCTTGAAGTACTTCATGGTGTTGTTTTTCATGGTTACGAAGCACATGGTGTTTATCATGCTGTTACTCATGGCGATGCACTCGACTATGTAAAAGGCAGTAAGATAATGCTTCTCCTTCACAAAGATGGTGGGGAAGAAGTCCCTGACAATTGAGAAGCCATAGAAAGGTGCCCAGCAGAGAACATAGGCAGTTAGGATGCACATTAGTACCATAACAGTTTTCCTTCTGCACCGAAGCCTCTTTCTGATTTGTTCCGTCTGAAATCCTGGGACGGTTTTAAACCAAAGCTCCTGAGAGATCCTGGCATAACACAAGGTCATTGTAATCACAGGTGCTACAAATTCAATCCCAAAGATGAAGAGGAAGTATGATTTGTAGTACATCTGCTGGTCAACTGACCAAATTTGGCCACAGAAAATTTTCTCTTGGTTTTTTACTATAAATAAGACAGTTTCGGTTGCAAAGTATGCAGATGGAATAGCTACAAGGATGGAGACAATCCAGACCAAGGCAATGAGGAAGGTTGCTGTTTGGTAATTCATGCGTGGTTTCAGTGGGTGAACAATGGCCAGATACCTAGAACAGAAAAATATATTCAAAATAAAGTCTGAAAACACTGTTGGTCAGAACACACTTCAGAATACAAGCAAACAGAATTGGGCAGGAGGAAATTGCTGTCATTCCTGAGGGGAGAGCCTGAACATGTTTGTCTGTAAGGACATAATCATCTGTAAGAACATTTTGTGAAATAGCAGCCTGGAGCTGAGTTACAATTGTGTATTACAACTTTTAAACAGGAGCAGGAGTTTGAAAAATGCAGTATTATGCATCTAGTCAGGTCCAGGGAAGAAAAGGCAAACATGTAAAATCAGAAAAATGTTTCCCCTAGGCAGAGAGCTACTTAAATAGTTCTTTTATAAAGATGTGAAATGTATATCACAGTGTTTTTCTTATTTTTGTGGTTATTCCATAGGGTGCAAAGACTTGAGGGCAATGCTAATGTATGGTTACAGGTGAACATGATTTTAAGCCACCAACAGAATGTATATCTATTATATAGATACACACTCTAGAGGAGCATGTATGTAACTTCTGCCCATGCAAACCTTTTTTGTGTGTGTTCTGGAGGTGACTTGCATATTCATCTTAAATATACAGTGTTAAGTAATATGGCAAAGCAGAAAACTTGAGTTAGGTATTTTCACTGCTTAGGACTGTAAAGCTGCAAGGTTGTGGTATTCCTGCTAGGAGGAGATTTTTATCAGAGCTCCCAGTACAGGCATATTTAACCCAAAGTATTGTTTCAAAAAGTGGAGTTTCACATTCCTTTGGAGTCTATTTCATCTGTGTATATTCAATACATAGAATAGCATCCATGAGATATATTCATTCTAAAGTAAAATGGGAAATCAGCAGCACTTTTCATCAGCCAGAACTTGGAAGCAGGTAAATTGTTCATGGCTCTTAATAGTGAAAGGTAAATGTCAGGGGACAGCAGAATGAGTGAGCCTCATTGTGGAGCAGAGAGGTTAACATTTTTACATTTTTCCTGGGAAGTTATGTTGTGGTGTAATGTATGTGTCTGTATTCATAAATATGCATATCTGCTCAGCAGAACATTTGGCTGGATGAGATCAGTCTGTCCAACAGAGTCAGGAGGGAGCTTTGGAGGTGGATTTCCTGATTGTCATTGCTTACCACACTTGGGCTGTTACCCTGGAGTGGTTCTGCAGTTCATGAACTGAATTCAGATGAAACTGTCCTGGAAGATGTGCTCCAAAAATATACATAAAACACACCAAGTGCCCATGGGTGTTTGGTCCAGGGGATGCAGGTAAATATTTGCAGCGTGGACATTGGACCCTTATCACATGCTCTTCCTCTTCAGATGTACTTTTTCTAGTGTAGGTGTGGCCTTAAAAATGTGAAATTACTATTTTTTTGTGTGCGAATAGACATGGAGGAAGAAGAAAGAGAGCCCTCCCTAAAGGAAATCATCAGTGGGACAGACTCACTCACTTTACGTGGCTGATTCCTTTTAAATGATTTAAACATGGGAAGACTTTTATTAGGAGCCTGTTCTTTTTAGAGAAAGAAATCAAAAATCCACATGACATAACTAATATGGCATACATGATTGTTAAACAATGAGGTTTCTCTCTGTTTACCAAGTCAAAAGCTTGCAAGAAAAAAAAAAAAAAAAGCAATGAAACCAAAACAGTGTGTTCTTACAACAAGCTTCAGTGATTAATCTTTGCCAGGCTTGTTTTTAAAGATGTGTGGGAAGATACACTATAAATCTGCTTTCTTAGCAGATATAAGGGCACCATGACCCATGTTACTTCATCAACCTGGGATGCACTAGCAGAGCTTTCCAAGAAAACGTTGTAGAAGCTGAAAAACTGATAGGAAATGGTAATGCAGACATGGTAGTGTTTAGAAGCTTTACTCCAAGTCCTCAGCTGCTGTTGAAATGGTATTCTGTTAGATGCTTGTTGAGGATTTGTTTTGTAGGAGCTGATTGTCCCCTTGCCCACACCAGGCAAAACACCTCTGAACTTCTCCAGTCTTTTCACAGACGTCAGCTGACGTCAAGAACAGCTGAATCAGCCACAAACAAGCTGTATCTGTACAGCCTTCAGCGGGGTAACTACTCCTGAGCTGACTTTTGCATCAGGGACTGAAAACTGTGCAACATTATACTGAAGTTTGAAATGGCGCATGAAAGAAATTGGGGGAAAGAAGAGGAAGGAGGGGTGGGAATCATAGATGTACATGCAAAGGATCTACAGAGATGTGTATTGTGTTTATACATGAAAGAGGTCTTGTGAGGATGGCCTTTCTGTAAAGCAGAAAGAGACTGAGCAGGTCTCTGGCTTTTTGTGACTCAGTTGTGTCAGACTTATGTCAGCAGGAGGCTGATCCTCGGTGAGAGAAGAGTCTTGAGAAAGGATACAATTAAATTAAATTGCTGAAATTCCTGGGCTAAAATGCAGGCAAGTCTCTCAAGACTGCAGCACAACCAGAAAAAGAATTCTTCACTGAAAGGGTGGTCAGGCATCAAAACAAGCTGCTCAGGGAACAGTTCACCAAAAAGGTGGATTGAGGACATGGTTTAGAACCTCGGCAGCTGTGGCCACACCTTTGTGGAGCGGTAGCATCTCACTTACCTGTCAACAGCTATAGCCAGCAGAGCATTGGTCGAGACGTAGAGGGAGACGGTTCGTAGGTAGTTGACGGAGGCGCAGAGGACGTGGCCGTGCTCCCAGGACAGCTGCTGCACCACGTAGTAATCCATCTCGAAGGGGCAGCACACGATGGCCACGATGAAGTCTGAGATGGCCAGGTTGGCGATCAGCAGGTTGGTGAGGTTCCGCAGCTTCTTGTAGCGGGCGAGAGCAGCGATGAAGATGAAGTTGCCAATGCCACAGACCAGCATGATGCCCACCAGAGCAACCCCGATCACAATCTTGGCTGTGAAGAAGGTGAGGGTTTTGGTCATGTCGTCTTCGCTGTCCAGTGGCAGGTCGTAGTCGCTGTAAGTGAAATTGAAAGGGAAAGAGGAGTTTCGCAAGGAGGTGAAGTCCCCATCGTGGATGTTGTAGATTGCAGCAAAGTTGAGGTGGGCGGTGGCATTTAGGTTGTGTTCAGTTTGCTCCATGGCCACGTCTGTCTTCTTTTGGCATGCACAGCTTGGCTGCCCTTCAGTGTTGTGCTAGCCAAGAGTGGCAGGCGAGAGACCTCACCCAAAGTTTCCTTTTGAGCAGAGAGTAACTTTGTCTTCGTCCCCAGAAGATTATGGAACAACAGCCTCACTTATCTCCTTCTGTGGGAAGAGAGAGGAAAAAGAGGAAAATGTTTCCTGAAAGGAAATGGCAGAAAAAGTACTGATCTTGAAGGAAAGCAATAACCACCTTATTGCCCCACAGATCTGTTGCTACATGTGCACAGAAGGAAGAAATACCCTGTGAAGGGACACTTCTGTTCCCACAAAATGAATGCTTCAAGTTGCTTCATGCACTGTTTGTTGCAGCAGCAGTTTTATTTACCAACAATGAAATTTTCATCAGGCAGCGAAATGACAATATAGGAGAAATGTAAAATCTGGTTTAAATCTCCACCAGCCAGCAGGCTCATGGTGCTGTCATCGTTGTGCAAGGTAAAAGACAATAAAATGACAACTCAGTGTGCTGTAAAGCATTTGATGTGCCTTTTGGACAAAGTTTATGCTTTATTCTGGTTGTTTCAGAGTGATGTGGTAGAGGAGAACAAAAAGAGAACTGATGTTCTTGCTTCTAAATACATTTCTTAATTAAAAGTTGCAAAGACCCAAGAAAATACTAACTCTAGCACTTCTCTTTTGGCAGCCATTAACTGAGTACAGGACAAAATTTTCTGCCAGCATAATCCATTATCACTTCTGTCAAACAGGTGAAGCTCTGCCAATTTGCAGAAACAAGAATTTTGTCCCATGAACCGGCTTGTAGAGCTTAGCTATGAAGGCAAATCTGCCATTCACATGGAAGTGTTTCCACAGAGAGTGAAAGGTGAAAGGGAACATCATCTGTAAGCAAGACAGAGCACCTTGCAATTTTGATGCTGGGGAGGAGCACGCTCCCCTCTTTGTACTGCTAGTTGTACCAAATATTAAAAAAAATATTTTTTCCCACACAGAGGGGAAGAAAACCATCTAATCAACTCCTTATTATTGCCTCTCTGTATCAAAATGCTGAGAGGGCATCTTCTTGCATCTTCCCATGGTTCATTTAGGAACCTTTAAACCAGACTCCTGGCTGTCAGGGCAGTCTCACCTCATCCCAGGGAGGATCAGGGAGCATTACTGCTTTTTCTGCCCTCAAGCATTAAGTCCTCAGGGTGTCAAACGATACTGAACAATAGCAGTCATGGCTACAAAGGATAATCTGCATAGTGGAGCTGTTGCTCCCTTCTTTCCCTGGAACCACCCTCAGACCCTGATGTACTGACACTTAACAAATATCTCTCAGAAACTCTCTTTTACAACTTTGGCCACCACGTTGTTTTTCAAACTGAGCATTGCAGAACAGAATAACAGAAAGCAAAATCCCAAAACAAAACCATTCTGACAAGGGACTGCTTTAGGAGACATCTCCACAGCTGCCTGGAAAGGTAAACATTAATTTAAGAGAAGTGCTAAATAAACACTTGGATGCAAAATCTGCTGGCCAAAGCAAGAGGGAGTATCTGTGTTAGATTTCACAGCTAAATACCAAAAGAGCTGTAAAATGAATACAGACAACACAACCATCCACAAACTGACATAACACTATCAGCAAAGGGTACCTGCAGTTGTGCTCATCTTCTTGGAACCCTGTGGAGAGCTGCGAGGTTTCTCCTCTGCAGGTGCTGCTGTTACTGGAGGAGAGAAAGGATCGCTGGAAGTAGCCCAAGGACTCTGCTGAGTGCTCTTTCTCTCCCGTTCATGTTAGCCCTATGCTCAGGGGAGGATGGCTCCTCTGCCTCTGTGCCTGCATCTAAAGCCTTTGCTCAGTGGGAGGCACCTTGAAGCTGTCCGTGCATTTCTGATTTTAAAGAGGCAGCACGTTCTGGAGACAATAGAGCACAGCCCTTTTGGGGTTCCTCTGCCTTAAACCTCCTGAGTGCATGGAACTGGCAGAGTGGCTTTGTTAGCAAGCCTGAGTATGGAACATTTAAACCCCGGTCTGCCCTTGTTCTTTGGGTTTTGCCCGTGCTGGGCAGCAGCAGCCTGCACCTGATGTGGCACAGAGGCAAAATAAAAACCTCCCACTGGAAAGGAGGGGGAGGAAGGAGGGTGATGTGCTTTCCCAGGAACCTTTCTCTGTGTATCTCTCTCCGGCTATTGTCTTTAGGGCTGCAGCTGCAGTAGCTCCGGCAGGAGGGACACAGTGAAAAGCCGTAAATCAGAGGACCCCTGACAGCTTTCCTTGCCCTCTCAGGGAATAACTCAAAGCAGAAAAGTGGCAGTGAATCCTTAAAGACTTGGTGTCCTTTGCTAATGCTGCCTTCTCACTGCTCTGAAGCACTCACACCTGAGAAAGGAATTCTTTTGCTTTCCAGTTCTCCAGAAGGAAAGGAAATGTGTGGCACATCACCTGTCTTCTTCACCTCCAGACTTAATCCCTTAGCTGATATTTTCCAAGGTGCATAGTGGGACCCATGACATAGTTCCCAGCAGATGAAACCATCAGAGACTGTCAAAGGTCCTGAAGAGTGCAGAAGGTTTGCAGAAAACTTAGGCTGTGTGTTCCCCAGTGTACATTTAAAAGGGTGGGCTCTAGTGAGCTAGGGAGCACTTAGCTCTGAAAACGGAAGGTAAGGAAAGAAACCTGTGAATGTAAAATATGTCTGGAGTAAAAGAGCCACTACTGTTTTCCAGAAAACTTGAAGAAAATTGGACAGTCCTCAATGTCTGCAGACAGCAGAGAGCATTAAGAATTTCACAAAAATTTGTTTGCTTGGCTTTCTTTTGAACTGCCAGTCTAGTATTGGAAACCACACTAAGGGTTTTTTAATGTCCTGAAAGGGTGCAACCAGATGAACAATGAGGAAATCAGATCCAGTCCACCTGTTAAATTCTTTCACAAAAAATGTAAGTATAGTAAGCGTGGAGAGAGGCAAAGAAAACTCCGTACATCAGAGCCATGTTAAAAGGATCCCCAAAACGGGCCACATAAACCTTAAATGCCCCTGAAGAAAAGCTGATACACTAAAGGGAGCTTTGCATTCAGAATTTTCATGATCTCTTTAAGACCTCGTTCAGCTGTCTGACTTGAAGTTATCTAGTGAGCTAATCAAGCAATAAGATATCCAGATATTTATATTCCTTTAGGCCAAAACCTCATCTGCTGCAGAACTGTCTCTCCCCATTGACTCAAGGCAAGCTGGCATCAGAACCTTGATAACTCCAGATGCTCACTGCCTGCCCAGTGCGAGCTTCTGTACAGCCCCAGTTCATCTCCTGTGCTCCAAGGAATTGTGCTGTATGTGTCAGGCTGTTCCTCAGAAAGCACCAGGAGCACTGTGAAACAGTGTGATTTATGTGTGCTGTGCAAGGCAGTGCTTTGTGGCTGCTGACTGGGAGTCATTGAATAGAGAACAAAACCAGTGGTGCTGGGAGCTGTCCTTGGGCTGAGTGGAAGTTCAGGGGTGGGTCTGGAGTCTCACTGATTGTCCCAGCACCCTGCCCCACTGCAGCAAGGGCAAGTGTGGCTCTCTGAAGGCTCTAAAGCTGTGGGGTATATGCAGCAAGTGTGTGCACATAATTCGGGTGTACGATTCCTGCAGAGGACAGGCTTCCCCTTAAAAATGTTAATTAGTGATTCCCCAATGGTGTCACAACATTCAGCACAGCATCCCAAGGCTTTTCCTGAGACCACCCCTACCAGCGTGACAAACTCAGGCTGAGAAAGAAAAGTTGCTACTGAAAACTATCATGGAAAACACCGTGGTTTTGTACACCCTGGTTTTTGGTAGCAAGGAGACCACAGGGGTGGCTTCTGTGAGAAGCTGCTGGAAGCTTCTACCATGTTTGGCAGAGCCAGTCCCTGATGGCTCTGCAGATGGACATGCTGCTGGCCAAGGCTGGGCCAATGAGAGATGATGGTAACCTCTCTGTGATAACAGATTTGAGAAGAAAATCAAAACAACAGGGGACACAGTTTGGGGTTTTTTTCTAGCCAGAGATGAGGAGGAAGTGAGAACATGTGAGGGAAACAACATGGAAACACCAAGGTCAGTGCAGAAGGAAGGGCAGAAGGTGCTCCAGGAGCTGGAACCAAGATTCCTCTGCAGGCTGTGGTGAGATCACAGTGAAGCAGCTGTGCCCCTGCAACCCATGGGGATCCATGGGGGATGCAGAGATCCACCCACAGCCTGTGGGAATCCGTGGGGGATGCAGAGATCCACCCACAGCCCCTGGGGATCCATGGGGGATGCAGAGATCCATCCACAGCCCATGGGGATCCATGGGGGATGCAGAGATCCACCCACAGCCCCTGGGGATCCATGGGGGATGCAGAGATCCACCCACAGCCCCTGGGCATCCATGGGGCATGCAGAGATCCATCCACAGCCCATGGGGATCCGTGGGGGGATGCAGAGATCCACCTGCAGCCCACAGAGATTTGTTTTGATCATTTGTATGCTCACAGGTTGAATAGGGGGGTTATTTAAAGGCTGAATGATGCAAAAACAATTGCAGTGTAAAGCACTTGTTTGGACACTTTGATATCATGAAGTTCTAAACCCAGCATTTAGCCTGGGAACAGACCTGAGGACTCTGGCCCTTTGTTTCAAAAAAGCAAACTCACTAGCTACTGTCTAATTTTTCCTAATTGCCAAATAAATTGGTCTCTGAGTGAGCTAATTAATCATACCTAAGCTTTGCATAAATTATAGCTGGGGTTTTCCAAAGCTAGCTAATATAAATCAGGCAGTTAAGTGGGATAAAGCATCAGACTTGTGATTTTCTGGGAAAACAAGCAAACAGATGGTGTAGGTACACATGGATTACAACCATGTGTATTTTTGCTCAGTATTCCCACCATTTGGCTCAGGGGCTTTACCCAGTCTGAGAGTCTGTAACTGATGTTAATGAACACTACATTTGCCTCTGAAAAGTTAGGTATATATATATATTTAGTACATGGGAATGTGCCTTGTGGCACAAAAGGAAAATGACTTTTGGATAGAGTTTGGAAAAATATTTGGCACACAGAAGGAATCCCACCCTATTCAGCTGTTCCAATGGTAACTTGGGATGTGGAAATGTCCTGGAAAAGAGTGAGTAGAGAAGAATTTGACTTTATTACTGGATTATGCCACCATGTTTGTTTCCTCTTATCACCTTTTTCTGCTTCCTTACTGAGTGTGTATCACTCTGTGGCTTAGAAAAAGGCACAAAGGATGTGAAGGAACCACAGAGCAGGCTGTCTACAACCACAGGGACAGTCTGCCATAGTTATCAGCACTGCTGGAACACGTGGCACTTTTGTCCAAAAGGTCTTTTCATTTCAGAGCAGCACAGGTTTCTGTGGACAAGGCCATTCAGGTGGCTCCCACTGCTGAATGACACAAGACTTAGCTGAGCTGCTCAGAGCTCACTTCATGTGCAAGGTGATGCAGGGGCAATCAGCAGCTCTTTGCCAAGTAGAAGCTCCTTTGTTTTCACTTGTCTGGGGTTTTCCCCTTATTTTATAAATCTCTGACAGTGTCTATTTCCCACTTTCTTCATCTTTGTGCATACTTTTGTGATTGTGTAGAAAAATAGTGTTTATTTTGCTCACTTCAGCTTAGCGTGGCATTTGCTTGTGAGAAGCACCCCTGCCCTCAACAACAGTGTATGAAATATGTAGAAATAGCTCTAAGAAGTTGATGTTCTGACCGTCACTTGCCACTCTCACTAGAGAAGCAAAAATAACAGTATTTGGGGCAGGGTAGGAAACAAGGACCAGCTCAGGGACTGTGCATGAGTCTTGATGCCACAGTATATGACATAAATGACCACAAGAAAAACATTTCAATCTTTAAACATTCAACTTTTTAATTATTAACTATTCCTTTGGGGTTTTGGATGTATTTTTTAGGCTTTGTGTATTTGTTTTTTTGGTGGTTTTTTTTTTTTTTTTTAATCTGACTGCCTTAGAGCAAATGCCTGTTAGCACAAGCCCTTCTCTTGAGCAGAAGGCCTCTGCAAGGCAAATCTTAAGAAACCTCAGGATTATGGTCTAATCTGTAATGATGTTCCTGGGCTGTGTTACATATACACAAATGTTGGGGTTTAGGATTCTTCCTTTAGTTTCTTTCTATCAGGGAATTTTCTCCCATGTGTGTTACTAGAAGACAATAACAACGGGGTAGTTGGGAGAGACAAAAGGAGTTACCAAGCTCAGGGGAGGAGGGCACTTGGCTGCACCCCTCTTATCTGAGGATTTCTCTCCAAGGGGCAGAGATGCCCTGAGAACTGAGCTGGGCAAAAAGCACAGCTGGGGCAGCTGCTAGGGGGCATTCTCAGCATTCTGAGGGGAAGGAGGCTGTGGTTGCTGTGGGAAGAACTCGCCAGCACTGCGGGGTTCTGTCTCCTGCTGCTCGCAAGAGCAGCCGTAGCTCTGGGACCTGACATCAAGATTTTGGTGTGTTTTCACTGAAGACCAAAAACTGGGTAGTTGTAAAAGCAAAGTCTTTTAGTGCATCGTTACAATCAGTCTCAGGAAAGCATTGATGTTACAGTTCATGCCAGTATGCAGAAAGCAAAAAGTCCCCATGTCCCAAGCAGAAGCGACAGCATCTTTATCAGTAGTAGCAGCAACAGCAGCGGCAACAGCACCCCTAATCTGTGTCCTGTAAGCCTGCTAGCATCCTCAAAGCAGTGTATTTTTATTCTATTTTTAGCCAGTCTGGCTTAAACATGAATTTTCTACATTCTGAACCTAAGCTAAGATTGATGTGCTACAATATTCATAATTTCTTGCAGAAATTCTACACATATAGCTCTATCTGTTCCATCTAGGAATGTTTAGCAAGGCTACATTGTTTTCATTATTCCTAGAGCTTAACTATCTTTGCAAAAGACAATGCCACTGAACTTTAAACTAGGTTTTAGGTCCTTTTTTTACTAATTGAGTCTCTTATTTGCTAAGGCACTTAAAAAATCCTCTAGTTACTTAAAACTAAACTTGCATTTCTACCTCATGTCTGTATGGATTTATGTATCTTAGTTTCTCTGAAGGTTTTAATTTGGCCCTCACATCTTTGGACACCCCTGGGCCTGTGTGGATGGGGCCCAGGGGGATTTTGCATCTCAGCACCCGACCTCTCCAAACAAAGGACCCTTCACCATCTGCTGGGGCACCTTCAGCTGCTGAATTTCTGATACATCTCATCTACCACTCCCGGACTTTGCTCATCCCTGCCTTCCCAGCCTGCTGCTCCGAGGTTCCTGCTACAGCTCCTTTTGCTATGCAGAGGGGGCACCAGGAGTGGGTCCCCCTGTGAATTAATGAAGAAAACTGATTTTCTCCATCAGTTTCTCCTGGCTGCGACCACCATTACCGCGTGAGGGGAGGTGACCGAGCTCGTGGCACAGCGCCCCTGCAGGCTTGGAGGAGTTATCACACCCGCCCCGCCCAGCCGGGAGCCACCAGTGCCCCTGCTGGCTGTGTCTGGAACTGCACTGAAGGGGAAAGTGCCACAGAGAGAGAGAAGGCTGGGACTGGGTTTGTGGTTTTGTTGTTGCTGACATTGTTTTGATGTTTTGTTTTGTTTTGTTTTGGTTTTGGTTTTGTTTTTGTTTTTTTGTTATACATACTGGTAAAGAACTGGTTCACCTTTTCTTACACCTTTGCTTGAAAGCTCCTTAATTTCAAAAATTTAATAATTCAGAGGGAAGGAGATAATATTTTCCATTCCAAGGGAGGCTCCTACTTCCTAAGCAGATATCTGTCTTTCAAACCAAGACTACTGGAACCCTGGGCATTAAGAATTTTAGACTTTCTGTGCTGGCAGGCACTGACCCCCAAGCAAACACTGCATTTGACCTGAGGCCATGGAAAAGGCTTCCAAAATTGAGTGATAGCACTGGGATTATGGGTGTGTAGTTTGAATAGAAGTGTGTGATATCACAGGGTGGAAAACTTAGAATTCAAGGTTTTAGAATATAGTAATATATATAAAGCCAGATGGAGGTTTTAGGGTGGTGGCTTGTCCTTCTTTTTCACCCTCTTCATTAGGAGAAGGGTTTGGGTGGTATTGTGTAATTGGATAGAAAAATTCACATTGAGGACCATGTGTGGTTGGTTATTGGGTTAAAAGTAAAAATAATTTAGGCGTCCTTTCTTAATTAGACAGTTTACCCTTAAAAAGCCTTGTAGAGAGAGAGATACAGCTCCATTTTTACTTTGTTAGCTAGAAGTGCCATAGAACTCTCAGCTTGTGATACTGTACTATAGATAAGAATTAATAAATATCTGAGTCTGAACACGAAATACTGTCTCGAGCATTTAATTCTGATTCTGGCAGCAAAAGAAGATGAAAAGCAACACAGGACAACAACTAATTTATGAAAAATGCTTTCCTGGCCTGATGTCAAAGAAATTTCTTAATGTAGGACTCATGTCTTCTGTATGAATCTATTAAATGTTAGCTGCATTAGACAGAACTCTAGTGGTCCTATTTTAAATTCCTTATTTTACTGTCTCTGATCCATATCTGAAGTCTGCATCTGGCTTCTTCCTCAAGGTTGATACAGGTTTATATAGGCCCCATATTCAAAAGCCTTTGAATTTAGAAACATCCAAAAGAAGCTTAATATGTCCTATATTTCATTCAGTCTTGTCACTCCTTTGGATTTTCACAGACAGTCTTGTTGACTTTGGATTTTACTCAGAGAAACACTTGGTTCATCTTCTCTTTCAGTGGGTGCTGTGAGCTGTGGAACATTTTTGGAAATGAAGGAGCTTTTTAATTGAAGTGTCTCGGTAGGAGATATATCCTTCCAAAAACCTGCTGATTTCTTTGGTGGTCTAAGTAGGAAAAATTGGATGCTGCATTAATTAAAAAAAGTGTTATCCTTTCCAGCTAGAGTCTCAAATTTAAGCTCAATTGTCAGCACTTTGCCATTGCTGTTAACAAAGCCATGTGATTTGCATTATCTCTTCAGCATCTTCTTTATTCTGTTCTTTGTATTCAGGGATCATTACTTTCTGTTCATCTGCTGTGGATAGAATCCTGCTCCTTCATTTCTCACCTTTGGAATATTGTGGTGGGTTTGCCATTGCTATTTGTCGTTGACAATTTGGTATTTCGCCATGGCAGGCAGAATGGTTCCAAAATTTTCTTGAATTCTAATTCAACAGAGTAATGCTTAATGGTGGTTTCATTTGAAGCCACTCAGAGCATGAAAACACAATCTTGGTGTCAGGATGAGTCATGAAAAGCTGATGTCATCTTATTTCTGACATAAAAAAGGCCTTGTGGTACTTCTGATATGGTGTCAAAAGTGAAAGGCTTCATCAGCTTCCTTCTCCTCATATTTTTGTAGTCTGAGAGTAGCACTGTAGAAGGGACAGGAGATGAAAGGCATGTTCATGCTTCACAAGCTAGGTGGAGATGAAGCAAATCCATGCCAGAAGATGTCCATCCATGTTTTGAGGTGGAGTCTGTGTCCCCCCAGGCACTCCAGGGCTGACTGCTGACCATGTGGCTGGCAGAGGGGTAGAACAGGCTCTTGTTCAAGGCTCTGGAGCACAGGTTATTTACAATCAAAAGGAGACAGATGCTGGTTTGTCTGAGAGGGACAGCTCAGGGACATGGACATCAGAGCCAAGGGCTCAGCATATCCCTTCTGGTGTGATACATAGACTGAGCTAAATACTTTGGGGCAGGAATGACAAAGCCCCCACACTGTAAAAGGAACCTCTTTACCATTTGGTTGTGGTGAGGAGGAAAACCATCCCTTCTGTCTGCTGGTGGTCACAATTGTCAGGAAATTTTACCCCTATGTTTCTTGCCTTTGAAAATGCAGCAGCCACACATTCTTGTGTAAAAATCTTTTTTTTTTTTTTTTTTTTTTTTTTTTTTTTTTTTTTTTTTTTTTTTTTCCAGTAGGATTTAAGAAAATCCTGTCAAAGCTCAAAACACCAAAGTGGGGAAAACTTTCTATGGATGTCCACTAGGATGGTGTGCTTGGAGACCCATTAAGGTACAGCTCAGGGATCCCACCTGAGCCAGGTAAGACTATTCATGCTCTCCTTTTTGTCATATTAGCCGTAATGAAAGGCATTTTAGGTGACAATGTACAAAGTTTGAATGCCTTTCTTACTGGGATCACAATGAATTTGCACCTCCTGGTTCAAAACAGTGGTGGTGCTTTTCCTGGAATATTTAGAAATGCTGTGGGCAAATTAGATAGCAATAGGAGAATGTGGCATGGCTACAGCTGTGTGGGAATGGGTATCCCTCAATTCCAGAACTGCAGGTTCTTGAGGAATGAAATGCATGCTGAGTCCCAGCATTTTCTAGGGAACCTACTTATAAAGTGTTTCTCTTTGGTTGAGATCAAAACTGGCAGTGAATTGCCCTTTGGAAATCCCATTGTGATCTTCTTAAAAGATCCCCTGTACAGGGGCTATGACACAATGCCACAAAACTAGCTCAGGAGGAATGAGCTGTTCAGCCCAAACTGGCATCTCTCAGCGTTGGGGATGTCACAGTTTAACCCCAGCTGGCAACAAAGCCCCATGCAGACACTTGCTTACTGCCTGCCCCCTCCAGAGGGATGTGGAGGAAAACCAGAAAGAATATAAAAAACCCCTAGTGGGTTGACATAAGAACAGTTTAATAATGGAAGGAAACTTAAATATAATAATAAAAACAAGAATAGATAACTAAATCCCAAGAAATACAGCTACTCACCACTTGCTGACCAAAGCCCATCCAGTCCTTGAGCAGTGATCAGCCCCTCCCAGCCAGCTTCCCCCAGTTTATGTACTGGGAATGATGCTCTCTGGTATGGAATAACCCTTTGGCCAGATCTGGTCAGTTGTCCTGGCCGTGCTCCCTCACTTGTGCTGCTTCTCACTGGCTGAGCAGGAGACACTGAGAAGTCCTTGACTTAGGGCAAGCACTGCTCAGCAACAACCAAAATATTGTCTTACCAACTTTATTCTCATCCCAATCCAAAACACAGCCGTGTACCAGCTGCTAAGATGAAAATGAGCTCTATCCCAGCCAAAATCAGAACAATGGATGAATCAGCTAGAATACAACCTCCGGAAGTTTTTTGAAAGAAATTTAGTTGTTCAGAGGTCATTTTTTATCTCTTGACTACTGATCCCAAAGTAAATTAGTAAAGAAAAGGATGACAGACTGGGTATTTGAGTACTTCTCATGAAAATGCTGTCTGAAATCATGTCAGATTCTTTTCTATCCTATAACTGGTCCATCACTTTACCACTGGAGGTTTTTACTGGACTATTTTCTTTTGCTGCTTTTGGAGCCAGCTGCATCTTCCAAATCTGTAGCCCGCTGTTGAACCTGAGACAGCCTTTAAAGAAAGATAAAGATGATGATAAGTCACCCACTCCCTAGTACACAGGGACATTATGCAATGCTCTTTTTGCCAGGGCAAATGGATTTTCCTGAGCTTTCTGCACTGGATCGTACCAAGAGCAAGCATTGAAATGGATTTAATATTTATTTTCTACTTGTTTGGGACCACAGCAGGTAGTGAAGGATCTGGAGGGGAAGCCACATGAGGAGCAGCTGAGGTCACTTGGTTTGTTCAGCCTGGAGGAGACTGAGGGGAGACCTCACTGCAGTTACAGCTTCCTCAGGAGGGGAACGCACTGATGTCTTCTCTCTGGTGTCCAGGGCCCCAGGGAACAGCCTGAAGTTGTGTCAGGAGGGGTTTAGATTGGATATCAGGAATAGGTTTTTCACTCAGAGGCTCTGCAGGGATGTGGTCACAGCACCAAGCCTGACAGAGTTCAAGGAGCATTTGGACAGCAATCTCAGGCACATGGTGTGATTGTTGGGGCTGACATGTGTAGAGCCAGAATCTGGTACTTTGATAATCCTTGTGGGTCCTTTCCAACTCAGGATATTTTATGATTGTATGTTTCTAAATGTTTCAGGTACTTTTCCCTGAGAATTCTTTTGCCTGGGATAATAACAGACAGTATTCTGTCCTTGAGATGGAGTTCAGTTCCCACAATATGCAGAAACAACTGTGGTTTTTTTCTTTTGAAAGACTGTGGAAGAAAATTTGCAGTAGCTGTTTTCTTTTCCTTCATGGCCTTTCAAAGCTTCAGATTAAATTTTTCTATTGAAATAGGCCTTGAAAGAAATTTCTTATATGGAAATGATGAGTAGCCTCTGCAATCAGCCTAAATGAGTTGTGAAGCAATGACAGGATGCTTGTAGAAGAAACATTGTTCAACCTCTGGTAGCACGACAAGTTGCTGAAATTCTCTGATGTAAATGCCAATGATTTGACAACACAATTCTTGAACAATTATTGGAGAAGACAGCAACTACATGAATTAAAAGGCAGGGCTGAAAATGTGGCACAAGAACATACTGATCAAGAAGAATATTGTTCAACTGTATTGTCCATACATAAGATAATCTTCCCCATGCACCACCCCCCCAATTATTCTTTGTGAAAAGAGTATTCACATGGAGCTTTTTAAAGTATTATAGAAATTAAATTACTTGTCTGCAAAAGGGCTGTAGGAATTTGCCTGACAGGAGAGCTACAATCGGCCTCAGGAGAAAACTGAGCAAACAGGAGCTAGTGACTGGGGGCAGATTCTGTTCTGAATTTTACACTTGTCTGAGTTTGAGAGACAATTTAAAAGAGGACTGGAATGAGTGTTGTCCCCTCTACAGGGTTCCAATAATCCCTTTCCACCAGTAAGAAAGGAACACCAATAATGAAAGTGAAAAAAACCCCCAACAGTTTATTAAGAAACAAAATGCCCACAAGCGCAAGGGAAAAAAAAGAAAACCTGTTAGATATTAAGCTGTCAGAATTTACCCCAGGCACACACACTGGGACAAAAGACCCAAAAGGCCAGAGAAATACCCACTCATGACATGCAGTACAGGATGGACAAAGCAGCTGCTAAGTTCACCTCAGGGCAGTCTAAGGCTCGCTGCTGAAGCCTCTCAGCACCAAGAAAATGAAAAGCTTTTTTGCCTGGGCCAAAAAAAAGCTTTTCAGTCATGCAAAAAACCACGTTGCCCAGAGCCATGGAAAACCTGGGCAGTGAGGCTTCAAAATGCCTGCACAGCAAAGAAGAATCCTCCCTGGCCCCACACACACTGGTCCCTGGCCTTAAAGATACAAAAGCCATTTTTTGGGCACAAGGCTGAGGATCATGGAATTATGGAATACAATCACTCCATATTAATTTATTCACTATATGAATAGATGTGCTGCTGTGCTTTCACATTTCAGACCTTAATTCTTTGTTGGGCTTTCTTTTCCTTTGGGGAAAGAGTACTGACAGCAAATTATTTATATTTATAGGGGAGAAAAAAAGACAAGCTGTGCACTTCAGTGTTTCATCTCATGCTTTTTAGCAGACAAAGAACTTAAACTAAAAACATTTGTAGCAGCCATTCAGTCAACTAAAAAGCCCAAAAGCAGAATGGCAGCTATTGTTAGTGTCAGGAAAATCCACAAATGCCAGAGATATATGTCTAAAAAAGAGACAGAGGAGTCCTTCAGCTTTATTCGAATAAAGGGAGAGAGTCCACCAGGGCACACGCCCACAGACTTTTCTCCATCTTAACACCCATAGCTTCACCCTTCAAATTATTTGTAAAGATATTGGCACACATCTTTCCTCTCATTAGTTTGTGGCTTCTGGACTCCCAAACAAGCAAAATTATAGGTGACTGTAAAAGACTTCATTGGAGCCAGGCAGCCAAAAAGCCTGAACACATGGGAAAAAAAAAATCAGTCCTCTGCTTTTGTAGGGGGCAGGTAGAGAGAAAGTTGTTTAACCATCACTAATATGAAAGGGTGATTTGTCAGCAGGTGAATTGCACAGGAGTTCAATGTGGACAATTGAAAATTTTGTGTATGAGGGAAATGGTATAGGAGAAAGGAATACAGGTGTTCTCACAGCTGTGTTAGTTAGTTACCCAATTCAGCCTCTCCCCAATGAGTCACAAGTGTATCCAATAAAGATAAATGTGATAAAAGGGAGTGGATTGGCTGATGAGGGGGAATCATGAAGGAGGAACAACATTGAGGAAGAGGGAAGGAGCGGATCATGAAGGAGAATTCTGAGGCGAGAGAATTCCTGCAGTGAGGTCAGTGTGGGTGTGCAGTCAGAGCTGCTGTTGGAGCCTGCAGTCACAGTCTGGCTGGGTAAAAGCTGCAGTCAGAGCCTGCAAACTGATCCCTGCAGTCAGAGTTCACAGGGAATACCCAGCAGTCAGAGGCTGCAGGGGAAACCTCCAGCAGGAGCTGCTGCAGGCAGAGTCAGGGAATGGTTGGAGTCAGGATGGCTGAGCTGTGAAGAGGAACAAACCAGGACCCTTTTTGTGCTGTGTTGAACAAGAAGTCTGTGTCTCTGCTCATTTCTATCCTCCAACAACAGGGCTGGTGCAACAAAATGGGGCAGACTACAAATCAGGCTGATGACCTGGAGCCCTGTTGGGGCAGAGAACCTGCAACAGAAGTTTTTTTTTTTGTAATTAAAACTTCTGGTGACTTTGAAATCTGCATCATAAAAGATGCTTTGCTGCTACAGTGCCCATAGCTCTGTCACAGGGGTGGTGTCTGGTGGGACCAAATGTGATGACTGAATGGTCCAATGCCAAGCTGCTGATTGTAGCTTTTAGTCTTGTGGATTTCTGCCAACCTCCAAAATGTCAGACAAACTGTTTGGGGCACCTAAGAACATTTGCCTCTTCTCCATGCGTTATTCCAGGAGTTACAAATATCTAGAGAGCAAAAGTACCTGCCACTCCACTTGCAATGCCCTGTCTAGCTTGTTTGTGGGTGTGTGTTAAAACAGCTGGATCCCATTTGTCTTGGCACACTCAGTGCATTTACTGCTGCTGAACACTTCCCTGGCAGAGAACAGCAGCCTTCTGTCCACTGCTGCTATTCCTTAAGTAAAATTACCAGAGAGCAGGCATAGGGAAAACCAGCCTCTAGAGTTATATTTGCAAGGTAAGTCAGGAAATTTATATGTGGTTGTTCCAATGCTTTGAGGAAAGATTAAGAAAATTCCTGTAATGTTAAAGCAAGTTAAAATCCTTTCCAAGGGCAAAAGGATTCTTACAGTGCCAAATGTGCACTCTGTAAAATTAAGATAATATTGATAGATAATGGTATTTAACACCTCATCATTATTTTAATCTTTTAAGATCCTTTACTTCTCTCCAATCTGTATTACCTTCAGAACTGCAGATTCTGAGATTAATAGGCTTGACTCTGAACATGCTGCAGTGATTAGGAATGTTGTAGGAGGGCCTGGTTGATTGAAATAGTTGGTACAGAGGTGTGAAAATAAGGGGAGCATTCACTGTGCTGAAGATCTGGCCTCCCTTTGCCTGTTTCAGAAAAGAAGGGTTAAGATTCTCTTAGTTGCTGTTATAAATAACTATGTAGTTGTTGGCCTTCGCTATTATGTGTTGGCTTTTGCAAATTATTATTAATCACAACAGTTTGTATTACTTTTAACTGCTTTTGATATAGTATTATTTGTCAGCTTTTTGTGGTCAATGGCCTGGCCCCTGTGTAGCTCACATCCTCAGAGCGTCATTTATGGATGATATTTTAGTTTGTGGACAGTGTAATAAACATATATTACAGTTTTGGCTTTCACAAAATATTAAAGGGGATGCTATGTGCTGTATATTAAAATGTTAACTTTTGCAGAAGTACCTGTAGTTGTGAAATAATAACTAATGCTTTTTTTTTTTTTTTTTTTTTGCAACTAACTGGCAATAGTGCAAATAGCTCTGATGTATTTGTGAAATAGCTGATGTTGATTTAGAGTACTTGTGGTTAATTTACAATAGTGGAAATAGCTAAAACCATCTGCATGGTCAGAAAACATTTAAGGAATGGAGGTGATGAGGACCCCTGCCACTGACCCTTTGACTGTCAATAACCCAGCATTGTTATTGATTTGTCCCTTATTAAGCTTCTAAAACTTAGAGTGATGTTCTTTTCTCACAGTTAGTAAAAGAGGTTAGGGTATGCATAAATGCCAGCTCAGAAAGCTTTTGAAGGTCAAAGAAAATTGTGTCTGGGGTTAGAATGTAAGGTGTAACCAAAAGTATGTGTTCTGCTACCATCTACATGAGCTGTTAAAATGGGTGGAGTAGTGTTCTTGATCTTCTCCATGACTCAGCCCTGATAACTCTCTGGAGAAGCAGCAGCCACCCTTGGAGGGGGGGGGGGCATCTCTGCTAATGGGCCATCAACATCTCCCAGAATTTCTCATAAAATTCCATTATCCCATTGTGAGATGCCCTGCCCTGAGGGAGGAGCCAAACATTCCTACCTGTATATAATCTATAACCACAATACCACCACCAGATTCCCAAAGGAGAGGAGCTCTCAATGACTACCACTGGAACTCCAGAGAAGGACCAGACCTTTCTACAGGATCACATCCATCACTCCAAATCAGATTGCTGCCACCACCCTGACCAACAGGGTATCATATTCTGATTGTTGGTATAAGCCTCTGTTTCTGTGCTACTGCCTTTATTGTAATTTCCCTATGAAATTGTAACTTTCACAATGTATTTGTGTGGAGTTAATTCCTCCTGCTGTTTTGCTGTCAAACCAGTGCATGGGGATAAAGAGAAAATAAGATTTGTGCTCTTTTGATAGCATGATTATTTTCATGAAGTGCTTTCCATACTGTTTAGGCATCTGGCTGGCCTGTGATGACCATGTGTCCTGATTGTGACTGTGGTGTTCTTACTGGCATCTGGCTGTGCAGCTGTGTCCTTTCCTTCTGGCTGAAAAGCTTCTCTCATCCCTGCCTCAGCTTCATCAGTACACTTCTGCTACAGTTCACTTCAGGCTACACTTGGATCCATTTAAAGGTAAATCTTGACAGAATATGGTTGTTCTTAGCACGTTGTCAGACAGGAAGAACTGTCATGTTGACTGACTTGATGCTGAAATAGTTTTAGGTGGCTGTTCCAGGTGTCTTTACCTGTATTTCTGTCTCAAAACTGCTCCTTTTCTGGCCTGGGAGTCCAATTTGAGTAGGTACTCCCTTCATTTTTAAGAGAAATGCTACTCCAAGGGGGAAAGCTTCATGAACCCCTTTCCAGTTTGGTGTTTACTCCCATAGTGCAGCAGTCCACTTAGCCTAATTTGTCACTCAGCAGAGCTGTGGCTGGAAGCACCACCAATTTTTTGAGGTCCAGTCTGTAAAAGAGCAGACATTGCCACAGTACCTGGACAGATCTGATGGCCATGGTCACCTCTGCCTTTTTGGATACTTTTTGTTGCAGTTGTCCTTTCACCAAGGTATGAGCAGGTTAAGACTGTGCAGTGAGCACACAACTGGCAGAGAATGTGTACAAGGGAGATTTTGCACTGAGAAATTGTGGAAAAATTGCCCCAGAGAGTCTTTGAAACCAATGCCAATCTTTTCTAGTTTGAAAACATCAGGGCTTCTTGTCAGGTAAGTGTCCATTATGTCAGGAAAGCTACTACAAAAAGGGAGCCAGGTTTGTTGGTTATATATTTCCATATAGCTTCAGTTCTATCACATGGGCTGTAATGTGTTGGAGTGTGGATGAAAGTGCAGCTCCAAATCATGTCCCTTCACTGTCTTCTGCCAGAAGGGAAAGAAGCAGGGGCAGAACCTCCTTGGGAACAGAAGCCTTTCTGGAGCTCCTGGCTATGCTGAGGCCATGTGTTCTCTCACATGTTTTCCCAGGGTCAACACTTGCTCTCCCTCGTCTTTCCTGTGGCTCCTTGCTCACAAGATCCCTGTGAGGAAATTCTGGGTCCTTTGGCTGTGTGAGATGAGGCATTATGTGGGATGTTTGAATGTGCTGTTGTTTTCCACTGTGAATCTAAGAAACTTAACCTTCATCCCTGTGTGGTACCCTTCATCTCCTACTGTAAAAAAGATGACTGTGCCTCATCTCTCTGATAATCTGATCTCTGTATTTGTGACCTCTCAACTGTTTGCAGAAGGGTATGTTGAGTTTTTTTCTGAACTTAATCAGAGGAAGCATTTTCCTTTCTATTTCCTCTTAGAGTTACATCTGTTTAGTGTCTTAGAGCAGCTGGCCTCATGGATTACTAGATAGTTAATCAAAGCTGAGGCTAACATTTCAAATCCAGCTGGTTTTGGCAGCAAATGCTAGAGGGTCACTAAATGCACTTAGCCTGGCTTTCATATGCCTGAAAGTACCCCTCTTTGATTGTGGAGGAAACAGTTTCAGTTTGCTTTTACCTTGTGTTTATCATTGCTCTTGCTTAGCTGTTTGAGCTCTTGGTGATTTGCAGTGCTCTCACAAATTGCCCAGCTCTTTGCAGAGTGCAAGGTGGAGCAAGAGGGATAAATCTTCACGTGGAGTGAAGCTGCTGTTGATTTGTTCGGTTTGCAAAGCTAAACAGGAGTCTGTCCTCTCTTACCAAAACATATGGCTTTTACTGCTGCTAGGTTTTTGTAGGGGATTTCTGGAGATGTGAACAGTGGAATAGGATTCTGGTTTTCCCTTGTGGTTCAGCATTTCTTTTTACACTAAAACGTGGCATCTTTTAATTAAAGATGTGTCACTTACTGCAGCAAAATATCTTAAATGGAATAAAACTTCAGCTTGTTAGCAGGGAGAGTATGGGCTAGGCTTCATCATGCAATAATTTCCAGCCTTTGTAAGTGGTGAGGCTTAGCTTGGTCACCTTTTACCTAGGCTTTTGGAGGTGCTAGGTCAACACTTCTGTTGCTGTGCAGAAATATTCTCCATTATCTGCTGGAGGGGGAAATCCCCAACAGTGTGACAGTCTCCCTCGTTTTCCCATGTTTTTATAGCTTTGCCTTGCTGTATTAGAGAAGTTTCTTAGTGATCTTCTTCCTGTGCAGCTAAATGCTTAGCCTGAAAGCTGGATGCAACAGTACAAATCCTTTCTGGCTTTTCTGCATCTGTGACAGAAAATGTCATGCTCAGCTGGTAACTCTTCAAATTATTAGAGTGAGAAGCTGTAAAATAGATCCTTGATAATGATCTGTGTGAATTCAATGGCTATGAGTAGATTAACCTTGGTCCAAAGGAGGTGACAACTTTGTCTTGATTTATAACAAGCATTTGTGTTACCAAAGAGATAATTTGCTTTGAACATTCTCCTTTATAGATCTACTGTATCACATTAGCTGCTGTACTTCTCATAGAAAAATTATCAGGATTTCTCTGTGAAAACATCAAGTAACCTCCAAAACAGATAGCTGGCTCTATTTAAGTCACAGTGTTTATCTCACGTGGGAATAGCTGATAGAGGTGTTTGATAACTGCTCACTGTTTATTTTCCTCAATAAAAGGAATCTGTAGAAATTCAGAAAGCAGTTGTATATATTCAGGGCAATTATGTTGTGTTTAGAACTGTTCTGACCTGGCTCTGAAGAAGTCTTACTTGGAAATTCTAACTCCTCTATTGTCCAAAATACTGCAGCTACACAAGCAGTATAAAGTTAAGAGGGGTTATATTTTTTAGTAATAAATATTCATGAAAGAGAGCCTTGAAACCAGACATAAGCACTAGACAGCAGATCTGCTTACACTGAACTTTGCAAGTGTCAGAAGGCACCTGACTGTACTGGTGCTGCATGGCAGCTGAGATGCTCAGTGACCTCTGGTTTTAAGTGGATTTACAATTTTAGAGGCTAAAATAATTTCACTGGACTAAATGGGCTGTGCTTTGAAACAAAATTCTATTGCCTGCCTTGCCACATCTTTACAATTGGAGGCTGCTAATGGCTTTCATGCCCTCATGCCCTTTTCTTTAACTCTGCATGTTGAGAGGAAGAGCAATAATGGGAGAATATCTTGGGCTCCTGGGATAAGAGATGAGAAGCTGTTATTAATCTCCCTTAATAGCTGTATTTTCAAAGCTCTCATTTGCTGAAGTTCAGTGAAGGGCCAATTGCTTTAAAATGGCAAGAAACAATTAGAGATAGAGTCTTCATTAAAATAAATAACAGGTAATAGATTATTTTAGTGTTCTGTTCTTACATCCTAAACTTATAATACAGATTTAATAGCCTTGCTCAAATTTAAAGGACAAAGTATCATGTTTAGAGTTTAGCTTTGCATATTGTTCTATGAAAATAAAATTATTAGTAATTAATATAAATATTTTAATATATAACATTATTATTAAAATAAGTTATTAATAGTATAACCCCGATAAAATTTTATAATTATTATAATTCATTATAATATAGTTTTCCTTATAACAATATAATGAAAATAAAATTCCTGAAAATAAGATCAAAAATCAAGCCTGTAATGAGTATATTTTATGTTACTTGAGTTACTGCCTGCACTTCAAACAAGCTCTCGTTGCAATTTCCATCCCTTCTGCATAGCAGATTCCTTATCAAGAGCAGTTTGAAGTTGCTGATTAGGTTCAAAACTTGTCTTTCCACCACTAAATAGATAGTGTAGGGCTGAAATTCAGTGCCTGCTCATTCCTACATGTTGTAGGGAGGAGCAGGAATGGAATAGCTGGGAAGCTGGATTGTCATTTTTGCCCACAAATTTTTAAGTTTCCTGTATGACCACAGAAGAGTCCCAGTAAAACTAATTTCTAACTCTTCAATTCTCTTAGCCAGATTTCTGGAACACCAGGTTCATCTCAACACTGTACTGGAAACATAGCTGAGCTACTTTTTAACTGGCTCTGAAATAAGGTCTTTGCACCTAAGTTATCCTTATCCATTCTCCAACACAGCTTCCTGGGGATGGCTGGCCTGAAGCTGTATTTTAACAGCTTAATGCTCATGATCTTACTGGTTAGTAGTTGTAAATCCATATATCCCCAAGGTTTTTGCTCTTTTCTATCTGCCTTGCAGTTGGCACCACATCTAGCAAAGAAAAGTGGTCTTAGGTGGAGATTTGTGCTGCAGAGATGCAATGCAGAAAACTGAATTCACTTCAGCACTTCTCCCTCTGCAGCCTTGTGGCTGGAGACCTGCCTGGCTGGGGTTGAATTCACACAGAGTGACAGCTTGGGGTGTTGCCTAATGATTTTTGTCTTTTTTTTTTTTTTCTTTTATATATTCTCTATATTTGTAGCTTTGTAGCCTATTATTGTATTCTTAGCTATTTTTCCCTGCCCTAATAGGCAGGAAGATGAAACACCTTCCAAAACTCCTATCCTGTCTTAGTTCTCTTAGAAACCAAGGCCAAGAAACAGCTCTTTGAGACGCATTTTCATCAACAACTTTTAGGCCTGAGGGAGGAGGATTTAGGAGGGGCTTGGACTGGGAGGTGGAAATTACATCACCACTTGTGCTCCTAATTGATGATTTTTGTCAAATAAACTAATTTGCTAAACCTATAAAACTATATTTACCCCTGTGAGGATGGGCTTTTGTGGACATTTTTCATATCTACCCCTGGAGGCCTCCAAAAGAGATCAACCTTTATATTGCCTCCTATACTTCTATTATCCTGAATGTTAATTTATAAGTTTTTTAAGGAATTATATTGTGGTTGTTGGGTACCAGCACTCAAGGCAAGTCTGAGTTTTCTGAGCCTTCTTGTTTTCTTTGGAAAACAGATATAAAAGAGAATCCTGGAGCTTAGCCAGATCTTTAGACACAAAGGGCACAAGTCTTCCTTATTCTGCAGCTATTTAAGAAGATTTAGGGTTTGCTGGTAATGCAGGTGAGTTGCAGAACATCACTTTTTCAATAGCACTTGTCCTGCCAGTGACTCTCTCATTCATCAGGATAGCAGGAAAGAAATTCTCTGTCCATGGTAATGCCTAAGCTACAAGCTAGAGGGGAAATAAAACTGCAGGCAGGCTGCATGTTGGAATGGCTATTTATATGAACAGCTTTAATAGCACTTTAGAATCTGCTTTCCTTCTGATGTGGAAAATTGCAAAGGATGTGCAGATGGGACCTTTTTGCAGCTGGGTGTAAGCACAGCACACTCTGTTAGCACTTCTGGCATCTGTGCAGCCTGCAGGACAGCTCCTGTGTCCATGGGCAAGGCACAGCTGCAAGCCCTGCAGTAGGAACGGGGGGAATCCCTGCATCCTGGCCCAGGAATCACTTGGGCATTTGTGAGGTGGCAGCAGCACAGGCTCTGTGAGCCTCTCCTAAGCCATTTCCACTTGGCTGAGCAGAGCAAGCAAACATCTCGTGCTCCAAAGAGCCAGTTTTGTGATAAAAAATCTTGACAATAAGATGAAGTTTGTTCTCTTGCCTACTGTGCATTTGTCCAGTTGCAAGAGAATGTGTTTTCACCATTCATTTGTTCTGCTGTTTTATAATAAAGATGTTCTTTGAAGCTCACTGATCTGGATTGCTTGTACCTCAAGCATGAGAAGCCCTGCAAATTATTGCCTGGCTGTGAAACTGAAGGAGTAATAAATTTATGAAAATTGGTTCATGCAGCCTAAGAAAATTAATGCTGGGGCAGGTGTGATTCACCAGTATTCCCATTTTTCTGCTAGACTCTGTGAATTTGACTAGGACATGGCTGAAAGAGGCTGTAATTCAATCTGCACATAACTTTCTTATTAACACTTTTTCCGTGCTTGGTTTCTCAGGCTGTTGTATTCACTGTTATACTCAGTTACTGCTGCTGGGATTGCAAGGTGTGAGGAGAAACCTGGCTGTTTATTTTAGTTAGTAAAGAAATACATATAGCAGTGAAAACCATGATAGTTTAGTGCTCTTAAGTTTCAGAAGTAATTTTGCCCTAATCAGATAAAAATTCAACTATTCAGTCATAAGTTGAAAATAAACAAAATAAAATCCATGCTGACTGCATGGTCCAAATTGGACTTCTCAGATAATTATTCTGAGAATTGTCTAAAAAGTCTAAGAGCTGAAGGCTTCTGACTAGAATATGTTTAATTATATGAAGATGCATTATTTAGTAGATACTCTAAGAGTTTATTTGCCACCCTTCTTCTCTCCAAAGAATTGTGCAGAAAGGACAAGCTGGTATCCAGTGTCAGTATTCATCTCTGAGGTGAGAGAAGACCTTTAAATTTTCACATATTCTGATATTCAGAAGCAGAGAGCCTTGGAGTTATGTCTGTGCCAGACTAATTGGCATTTGCCTTTTGAGGGGTTTTTTTTTTGTTTTTTTTTGTTTTTTTTTTTTTTTTTTTTTTACTGTGGATGCAAGCATTCAGAGGAAGAGGTGTTTAATGAGGGAGACTGGCAGGAATTGGAATTTGGGTTCTCTTCTTCTTAGGGGAAGGAAAAGAAAATACCAACTTTTCAAATATACCCTTAACTGAAATTTTGAGCTTTCATACCTGTGTTAAGGACTCTTTCGTGGGTGTTGCAGGGGTTATATGAGTAGCTTTCCTTGGGAAGAAAAACAAACTAGAAATACACCTGCTGAAAAGCTCCAAGTTGCTGGGATGTCATTGTGCCTCAAAGATTGTGGTCAGTCAGATCCTGTGCACTGAGGAGCCTCTTCTGTAGAGCACAGAACACTCCATGGATCCTGACTTGGACAAAAAAGACATTTTGGGTCTTGCCTATTGGAAGTTCAGACATGAGGATTTTCTAAGCAGCCCACTTTACCATGTTGCACATTTGGTTTTAAAAGCAATTTTCTTTTACCTTAGTTAGGATGAGAGCAAAGAAAATATTCTCAGCCCTGAGAACTCTTCTTTGTGGGAGTGCCTTTCCTGTACTAGGAAAATTCAGTGGCAGAACATAACTCTTGGTGATTTTCTAATCATTAGCAAAAATTTGCTTTTAAAACTGAGTATTTTTGGTGTTATAGACAGGTTTTTTTCAGTTATTCCCACAGTAGTTTTTCTCTTCAGCCCCTGCCTTGTATTGTCACTAGTGAGTGTATCACAAGCTTTTTGTTTGGATTTATAGGATGCTTGCATTCAACACACTGAAGCACCCCAATCTGAAACTCTTACAATTTGGAATGAATAACATATTAATGATGCATGAGCTTCATTGCAGATGTCATGCTATTTCCAAGAATTTCAATCTTAATGTCCCTTTTATTGTGAATGATTTAAGGCAGTTATTGGACTGTGTAATTGATGTCCTTTTATCATCATGACAAAGAGTTACCACAGGATGATGCTGAGAAGATTTAAGGTTATTTCATTGAAGTTTTTATCTTCTCTGCAGTTTTTGACTGTGAAACACACATGAACTGCAAGAGCAGTTGCCTCCTGCATTTAGATGAGGACAGCTTATGCCCTCTGCTCAGCTCATGACATTTTTAGACTCAAGCTGGATAATAGATGCAGGAGGAGGGTGGGAAGCAGAGAGAAAGTAGAAATTCAGGAAAAGAGATACAGGTTCAAAGCAGTTTCATTTCTCAGCAGACACTTTTATTGGCAACACTTGGGGGGTTTTGACAGCATGGAGTTCTTTGCAGAGAAGTCCTAAGTATAGCTTGACAAACCTGTTACTGTAAAGGAGAGCCAGGGAATCCTACTCTTCTAATAAAGTCTTTCTGTGACACTCATGTGTGGTAAAAAGCCCCATCCATATGTGGATAAATTCTGTGCAAGGAAGTCATGGGCAAGGCCTGTTTTTGATGTCTTCAGCTGCCATTACAGCTCCTTTGTGGGAGATCAGTTAGAGAGGGTTGTGCTGAAGAAGGACAAACCTTGGTGGAGTTTTTATTGTGGCACAGGTAAATGTGTGGTTTTAATTGTTTGGGATTTTTTTCATTGAATAGCTGCTACAAAAATCCCCTCAGGGCAGGAGCTGTTCAAATTTAGAGGCAGAAAATTATGGGAGGCATCCCCATAGTAGGGCAATAATGGTGTGCATGTTTCAGGAATTTTTAAAGAGATAAATGACGTGTGGCAAACTTCAGTGCAACACAGCGTTGGTTACCCAGTCTAGTATTTTTTTTCTCTCATAAATTATCTAGTTTTGCATTATTGTTCAAGTATGCTGCATGATCATCTAATTACATAGTGAGATGCCAATTAGAAATAATGCTACAGCAGGCCATTACAAGTCAATTTGATGTACCTTTTCCCACTGTAAACATTGTTTGCATTGTTTTTCCTCACTACCACCTCCACTGTCTGAGTGACAGCAGTAAAACTCACCAGTTTGATATTTCTCTTGTGTATTTATAAAATATATACTTCTAGTATATATTATACTTATACTCCCAGTATAAGTTATATTATAACTTATATAAGTTATATTATAACACTCAAAAGACAGTCAAAATGCAGATTGCCAGTGCTTTTCCACTTGCTTCTCACGGGTAAAAAGCTGACTTCCTTCCCCTGTTTTAGTCACCCTCCTTAATGCCAGACAGATTCAATATTAGGATACTTGGATGGCAGCACTGTAATGATACTGAATTTATTAGGTCACTGAGTTTTTCTGGCTGTCAGTATCACGCTGCATTAAGAAAGTTCCTGTGACCTTAATAAAATATCACTAAATAGTTTATTTGCTCTGGCTTTCCTTTCATTCCTCTGATTAGAGAATATTGTTGCATAGAAGCAAGTTCTTCATATTCCTTCTGAGTCTTCTGCATTCTTTAAAAAAAAAACCAAACAACCAAAAACCGTCAAAACTCCAACAAAGCAAGAAAACAGGAAAACCTCCCAAGACATCACAACTCAAAACCAAAAAAATACCACCACCACCACCAAAATAAATCAAAGGATGGTGTAATTATGATTTATATAAGAGAAAAGGAAAAAAAAAATTAATTACTGAGTTGTCTGTGCTGCTCTGCATATATCACTTGGGGGCAAACCCATTTATAAAATATGTGGTGTTTCATAATTACCCTTTCTGCCACAGGACCAGCTCTGACCCCTGCAGGCTTAGCACAGTTTGGGTGGTGTGTAACAGCTGGGTTATCTGCCCCACTGTTTTCCCTTTGGAATAAGGCATGGCCAGTAGATAATTTGCTCCAAACCTACCACTAGTAGATTCTTTTGCCAAGTGTTGACTCTGTGTTGCTCTTTTCAGTCCTATGGCTTTGCCTGACTGCTCACTGGATGGACTTCTGAAAGCTGGCAAAAACTCAGGTGGAACCATTTCATTTAATCCTTTACTTAATAATATTAATCATCTAAATAATAAATTATTTATATTATTAATAATTTAAGAAAATATTTCATTATCCCCTTCAAAAAGTGTCTGTGAAAACACTACTTCAGTGATGAATTCAATTCTCAAAAAACACAGCTTGTAGGGCCATAACATTGTTTAGTCTAAAGACAGCCCTGTGACGATTAACTTCATAAATATTACATTTTCCATTGCTGAATGCATCTCCTTGCCAAAATCAAGTTTTCTCCAATTCTGCTCTCAACTCTCACATATAGATCAAGATTAGGTGTCAGTTCTTAAAAATATTCAGACACCTCAGGTGCTTTTCTGATCAAAACCCATGAGCAGGAAGTACAGCTCTAGGCTGACCATTTTTTTTTTTTTTTTTTACTTAGCCCTGCTATCTCTTTGTGTACTTGGATGATAAAAATAGATGTTGGCACTTGAGGGGATTTTGTGCTTATTTGTGTGTGTGTGACCTCTGATTCTCAGGCCCTAGGGACTCTCTGCTATTACATTATTATAAGGGACCTTTATAAATTACCACCTCATTTTGATGGATTGCCATAGAAAGGCTAGGCTGTAAAGGTGAATCCATTTTGTTCTGCTGTTAGTGGGAATTAAGTCACTAGAAATGAAATCTTCAAATTTTTTGTAGTCATTAAGGAGGGGTTTGGTTTTTTTACATCTGAGAATGGATTCTCACAGCCTCTACCACAGCAACCCAGACCCTGGAGTCCTGTGCCTTTTGCTGGGCCTGTGAAATTCTTTGGTAAGAATAATTTTCTAGCAGAGAGAATTGGAAAATAGTGGGATGAAGTTTGGGAAACTCAGTGTAGCAATCCCTCCTCTCTTGCTATCCAAAGTCTCTGTTCATAACTGAATATACCTTGTTCTGCAGAGAAGATTGGAAAATGTTTGCAGTGCTGGTACCAATTGCTACTCAAAAATGGCTTTGAGTGGTCTTGTGTGTTGCAGAATTCCTTCCTAACCCTGTGCTCTGTTGGCTCTGGTTAGAACCAGTGGGATGGTACTGAGTGGTCACTGCAAAGCTAAAGGGTTTAATGGAGGAATACTTCAGACCAGCTGGAAAAATATGGGATGAGAAAGCAAACCAGCTGAGGTTTATTTCTATTTGGATAAAGTTGCCACCCCGGCAAACAGACTCAGGATTGGAAATAAGGCAAAAAAATGCTGTTAACAGCTGGTTGTTGGTAGTTACATAAACCTTTGAGTGTCTGTAGAAAGTGCTTCTCCACATGGTTAGAATCAGCCTTTATTTTTAGCAAAAACAATTTACAAATACTGTAGTTATTTTATTATCCTGATCAATGCTTTCCTTGGGCATCATTTCCTTGCTTTCTGCTGCTAGGTTAAAACCAAGTCCCCACTCTCAAAATTTGTGAAGTTGATTGTTTTTGGGTTTTTTTTAATGTATACTGAGTTAAATTTAACTGCAGAACAATGCAGAATGCTAACCACTGAACACCTCCCTGAACAAAGAGAACCCCAGAAATCTGAAGCCCAGCAATGTTGTTTTAGTAATTTCCCACATAGCTGCTCTGAGAGAATAAAGCACATTTACTGAGCTACTTGTAAAGGAGTTGAATTCGTCTTTTTGTCTTGAACTTCATGGCATGGACAATCAAAACTCAGTATAGCAGATACAGAGAGTGGAGTAAAACCAAGCAACAAAGTTGAGGCAAAAAACGCTTTTCATTTTTTCAGTAATTTTATGCATTTGATTTCTATTTTCTAAACATTCTTTCATGTGATATTAAACAAACTTCCACTTCTGATAATTGCACCAAAGCACTTCTGTTACTATTTTCTATGAATCAAAATCTCTAAACCTCTATAATTGCAAGATAATCTAATGTTTTGCATGGCTAAGATACAAATCAGTTTACAGTATCTCTTTTTATCTATTCATATACAGTGGCATTTTTTAAAGAGAGAAATATTCATTCAAGGCTTTTTTGGATACTTCAGAAGATGTTGTTTTGAGCCTTGTGTTGATGTCAGGGAGCTTGTTATCATTTTCATCATAACAGTGATAACCACTTTATGCCGGCCAGAGTGTTTTATAAGTATTCAAAATTTTTTAAAAAGTAACTACAGAACAATGATTTTCATAGACTTTTAATTGGTTTTTGTCATCTTTCAGACAGTATTTCAGCTCATTTCATTCACATTTGTCAATCCTTAATTTTGAAGAAAGGAAATTAGTGACATTCACTGTCAAGGATATAATGAGCTGATTCTCAGAGAACCAGCACATCAGAGCTGCTCCTGGGGAGCTACACAAATCCTTCTCAGCACCACCATTCATCAACAAAAGCCAAAACAATCCTGATTTTCAAAGGTTTGTTTCTATACTCCCCAATTTCACAAATTTCACACACAAACATGCTGCAGTGCTTTAACTGCTGATTGCTCTCTCAACTTTGGAGTTTTATCAACCACAGAAAACTGCTGACTGTATAATTGATCCACTTTGTGAGGATGTTTAGCAACTTTTGGAAGAAAACATTGTTTGGGCTGAGTGCATGTTGACTTAGACAAACTGACAGCTGGATTGCCAAAGTGAAGCCAGTGCAATTCCTCCAGAATCCATAGTGCACTCACACAGGCAGGAGGTTTGATCCTGTGTGAATGCTGTCCCAGTCTCCTTCAAACCTTCAAAACAAAACCTTTTTTGATATGTTACTCTGGATTCAGGCACTTTGACATCACTTTGTTTTACAAGCCACTTCAGAGCTGCAGTGTCAGCACCTTAAAATCTTAATAGCCACCTTTGCTCCTGTTTTTTTATTCTGTGAGTATCCATTGTACTGTTTGAAGGATTTCCTTTTATGAGGCTCTGCACGAACCAAATGTCACTCAGTCCTTGGAAGTTGTCCTTGTCACGCTATGCCTGTGAGGAATTCTGCATTGTCCTCCATCAGCACCACAGTGGAAGATACCCATGAAAGCTCAGGACAAGAACATCAATGCTCTTCAGCAAAATAACCCAAGAAGTATAGATGTTTTGATCCTGATAATTCTTATCATCCTGATCTCTATCCGTGGTCATGTTTTGGAAGTTTACCTCTGAAAAACTGCTTTTTAAAAAAAGCTCATGTTCTAGAACTGAAACTCTCTTAGGGGGGATTCCCAGAAGACCTCTGGGGTCAAAGTATGGAACACTTTTCCCTCATTTTATGGAAGAATTCAGATGACTTGTGCTGACTCCCTGTAGTTCCTTGTGATAGGGCAGTGACAGGCATCAGATCTCTGCACTGCCCATTCACCACCAACCCGGCCTTTCCTTGAGGCAATGACCTCGATATTAATTCATTTCTCAGGAATATTAGGAGAGGAAGAAAGGAGCAGTGGAATGGTGAAAGGTAAAAGAAAAAAGAATTTTCTGACAAGATGTTCTAGGGAAAAACGTTTAACTGGGATGGTCTTTCTTGGAGGCACGGAGCAAGCAGCACAACAGCAAGTGTTGCTTCAAGTTCACAGTCAATAAATTCAAGAGATTACAGCTTGGAAGAAGTAATTTCAGCTCTTTGGGCACCTTACTGTGTATTCCATTAATGACATTATAGATAATATTTGCAGTGTTAGTGGCTCCTTAGCTAGGAAGGCTGGTCACACTGGCAGCAGCCATTAAGAGCAACAACATAAGGGGGGTGCTTGGAGAGTGGGAGGAAGATACCAAAGATTTAATCACTTGAAAGTGAAAAATTTGAAATACAATTATGTGAAGAACATTAGCTATTCCCCTTGGATTATGTTAATGAGGACTTTGAATAAATGTAGTACCTGCAAAAGGACTGTAAAGTAAATAACAGCCAGGGATTTGTTTTCTTTAGTCTCAGGAAGGGATGTGATTGGAAATGTAGTATTTAATTTAAATGGTGCCTGTCTGAATTTGAAGTAAGGAAATAAACTGAAATGTGTTTAAGTCAGGGGGAACAAATCCCTTTTTAGTGTCTACACAGATGTACTTCTAGCTCATTTTGAGGCAGTTGTTTGGTGCAGCAGTCCCAGAAGCACTGGGCTATCTCACCTGCATGTACTTGTGTTTGGGTAGGATTTTTAGTAAACCTCAGGCACCTCCAATGAGGGAATGATATTTACCCTGTAGCATTTGGACCCAAGGCTGCCTCACTGGGAGGGGAGGGGGCCCAGATGGTCAGGGAAGGATGCATTTTACAGGTTTCTGTCCCTTCTCTGGCTCAAAGCACCAGCACCAAGCACAGTCTAGGCAAAGAGCAGATTTTGAATAAGGTACTGATTGCCCAGGGACTGCTGTGCTGCAAAGCCAATCTGGAATTTGCTTTGAGGTTGGTTTAATTATACAAAGTATGTTGCCCTGATAAAATAGGGTTGCTAAAAGACAGAATTCCCAGAAGACAGGTTGGTCTTTAAAATCGAACGCCTGAAAAGAGTAATTTAATTAAAACTTTAGTACTTCTGGGAAGGCTTTTTGATGCAGGTAGAAGGACTAAATTTAGTTTGTTCTGAACTTTTTCCCCTAAACACTGGCTTGCTGGGACTGATGGAAGTTGAATACCCTCTACATCCCACAGGAATTCCCTTCAGTTGTCCTGCTCATGTCCCAGCTATGTTCTGGAGATCCTGCCAGCAGGGCACCCATCCTGCCTGATCTCCTATGAAAAGGTTTTCCCCTAACCTTACACATCTGTTCCCCAACCCTCTGTACAGCAAAAAGTGGGTGCACTCTAAGAGCAAGGTGTGTTATGAGGGAGATCTGCTGGAGACTTGCATGTTTATTTAGAGTTCACCAAGCCCAAAGGAATTTTTTTTCCCTTGGAAATAAATGTATGGCATAGATCTCTTTCATTTCTAAGAAGGATAATGCTTCTCCTAGGGAGCCATAAATAGATTATTTTAAAACTAAAGCATTTTCATCCTCAGTCTGCTCCTAAGTGCCACTCAAATGCAAAAGGCAGAAAGTGTGACATGCAGGTTGTCCAAAAATGCCACCTTTAAAACCTCTCAATCTGTTTAATACCCAAAGGCTATTCTGCCATTTGACTGTAACACACAGTGGTGCTTCAAGACTGAAATTTTTTTTAAAATTCCAACCTCTTCCCCAACAGACCCAGGAAAGCTTTTAACCACTGTCATTGAGGCTGGTGGTAAAATTGATAACTACAATTTTCTGGCAATGTGTGCACTCCTTAACTTTGTTTTCCAGTATATCAGTAGCTTTCACCCATTTTTCTGTGCCAGTTCAGGATCTTGACTTGTTCTGTCTTTTGCAAGGAAGTAAACTTGATTGTACCGTGGCTTAATACAAAATAATGAGCTTTACTAGCCTTACCCAGCCTTGCTCAGATTTTTGTGCTTTAAATTTCATTAGACTGGACTGAGAGGGTTTTCTGCCTGAATGGGCATCCACCCCAACATTTGCTTCCTGTGTTGTTTTCTGTCAACCCTGTTTTGTTATAATTCTGCAAAAAATGCAGAGGGAGAAACTTTAGATCCAACAGATTTAATCAATATGGATTTCAGTTTAGAAATGCTTGTAGCTAGAATTTAATGCAGGGCCCAGATCACAATGACTAAAAATAAGAGCCTGAAAGGGATTTTTTTGAGGCTGGAATCTGTGGGTTTCTGGAATTTCTTATTCTGGGTAAGAGAGATTAATTGTGATAATAATACAGCTACAGTACTACAGCTAATGATAACATATGAAAATATCTAATGAAATTATAGCAATGCTATTTGAAGGCAGCTTAGGGACTCTTTTCTGCCTTCCTCAGTTCCTCAGGGTGGTGTGTCTAGACTCTACAATCCTCCTGTTAATCATGTTAAGAGGGCCTAGAACTAAGCAAACTCCTTTGCTTTAACAGCAAAGACTGCTGAATGAACATCTGTCTCTGTGTTGGATATCTTGTAGGGTCAGCAAGGATTAGTCAGGTCCATTTTGCCCCCAGTCCAGTCTGGCAGGCCTCAGGGCATTCGGGGCTCTTGCAATAAGGGGTGCACATCTCCTTTTCTCCTGCATAATATCTTTAATCTCTCATCACCAAATAAATGCCACTGCTCTTTCCACTGATCTCCTGCAGCAAAAAACCTTGACCATTGCTGGGGAAGCAGTTCATTTGACAGTATGGAAGCAACTGTGCATTCTGTGGTCTTGCATTTCTTTCCCTTTGAGAAATTCAACAATTTTGTTTTAGAAACACTTTTAAAATATTTTAATTAGGAAAAATCCTCTATTTCTGACTTATAAGCACACAAGGAATGTTTACTTACTAGACATGTAAAGCTCTTTTCTGCTTTTCCCATAAGGTACCTTCAGAAATACTGAGGGTATTCAGAGTTTTTATTTTTTTACTTTTCCACCCCAGCAGAAGACAGACCAACCCTGCTTGATATCTAGTTGTAGAGGATCAAGAAGAAAATAACGTTAGTATTTATCCACTGAATAGCTGGAGTATCTTCTGCTCAGCTAAAGCTGATCTTGGAGTCTAATAATTATTTTTAGTGGCATATTTCTGTGCTGTTTGTGTATCAGTGTATTCTTTGGTACTCTTGGTTTCCACCAATGAAGAGTTCCAGAGCTTTTCTCCTGCAGTACATGCAAGAACTGGGGAATGGACTCTAAAGAAGGCACTTACTTTCTTTAATTCTCTGATTATGCATTGAAGTCTGTGGATGGAGCAGGCCCTGACTTCCCAGAAGACAACAGCACTGTGATTTTTGGGCAGAACAGACTGTGACATTACACAGGTACCTGGGAAAGGGAAGATCAGGAAATGTCTTGCATTTGGACAGCTGGCTGCTGAAGTGCATTTGAAATTGCAACCCATGCTTGAGTGAAGTATATATTTTTTCCATGGGCAGAACTGAATGCTCTCTGCCAGAGGGGAAAATTCCAGGGCTGCTGAAAATCCTAACTCCACTTCTTGTTTCTCTCTCAGGGTAAGATTTGGGGTCTCATATCCTCCAGGGATCAGGGCACTGGAGTCAGGCACCAAAGCTCTCCTTATTGAGAGTTACAGTTAGCATTTCCTATGGACTACTGCTAACCCTGTAGCTCCTCCAATTTCCACAAATTGCAGACAGAGACACCAAATTCCTGGAGTCAACATCTCTCAGAGAATAAAAACTCTATTTAAAGGGATTCTGACCAGAAAAAGTATCACAACTTGAGCCTGTGCATGGTCTGTTTTATAAAGGCCTCCACAAAGTTTGTGGTTTTTTTCCATGGGACTCATTCCATGCCTATTTCAGATGCAGTTTTCCATGATGCTAAACTGATTTTTGCCCTTTTTTTCCCCGCATTCTCTGTATTCTTTACACATGTATTTGTAGCCTATTAGTATATTTGTAATCCCAGTACTTTTCCTTACCTTTTTCCGCTAGGCAGAAACACAAAATATATTCCAGAGCTCCAAGACTTGGGGGTTACAAGGCCCCTATCTATGTTGGTTCTCCCCAGGAACCAAGGTCAAAACCAGCTCTTTGAGACACATTTTCATCAAGAACATTTAGTCCCTAAAAAGGGGAGGCAGGATTCAGAGAAGGGTTGAACTGGGGGAAATTGACTCACCAGTTATTCTCTAAATGGTGATTTTTGTCAATTATGCTAATTTGCTAAACTTAGAAAACTGTATCCAACCCCGGGGTGGGGAGTGCATTTTTTGGATATTCTCCATATCTGCCCCTGGAGGCCTCCAATAAAAAACAGCCTTTACATTACCTCCTATAGTAATATTATCCTGAAAATATGTGTTGTTTCATTTATAGGTTCTTTAAGGCATATACCGTGGGTAGAAGAAGCTGAGACGCACCCTTAATTGTGAAACACTGGACCTGTTCATTGCCATCTGATTTCCAAAGGCTTTCCAGCCCTAATGGGCTAGTGGAATTGTTCATTGTCACTGATGTCTCCCTGTATAGCAGCATGTGTCCTCTTGCTGGTAGGGCCAGTGTGTCCCTTAGTGAATGTGGTATGAAGGGACTTGCAGCAACTTTAAATTAACTGATGGGAAAAGTACACTTAGAATGTTGTTTGAAATTGCTAAAGTGTTGCACAAACATGAATTTTTCTTTGTACTTATTGAAAAAACAAAGGCAAGAGGCCTTGAACTCCCCTTTGCATTACAAAGGGTGCAGGGACCTGTGGAGCAGCCAGGGGACCAGACACTCAGAGACACAGCAGGAGCTGATGAGCCCAGAACTTGATGAAAGCAAGAGGATAAAAGCACAGAGGTTCCTTTATTCCAGGTCCCTCCTCCAAGGCGCCAGCTTGAGGTGTTACTTTGTTATTTATTTACTGCATCACGGTTAAGATGTTTTGAGGATCTGGATTTCTGTCACTCTGCTATGGGAAACCCAGGGTTAAGCTGGCAAGGAAACCTGGTCTGTGTGAGTGTGGAGGGTATAGCTGTGAAGGCCTTGGGTCCCACATGAGGTGATGTGAGAGTGGCTCCTGGGTGGTTGCACAGGGAAGTTTCCTTAACATCAAACCCCTCCCTTCTCAGCCCCTTGCTTCTGAAAAGCCCGTAGCCCTCAGCTGCAGTGCTCCAGTTGGGGGAAGTGTCCCAGCATGCTTTCACGATGACAATTTGACCACAGTTAGGGTTGGAAGGGACCTAAAAGCTCATCTAGTTACAACTCCTGTGCCATAGGCAGGGACACCTTCTACTAGACCAGGTAGCTCAAAGCTCCATCCAACCTGGCCTTCAACAATTCCAAGGATGGGGCAGCCACAACCTCTCTGGGCAACCTGTGCCTCACCACTCTTATAGCACAGCATTTCTTCCTGATATCTAATAAAAACCAGCTTAAGGCTGTTCCCCTCTTCCCTGCCTGTCCTTGGGAAGAGCCCCTCCACACAGGCCCCCAGCAGGTTACAGAACCCCAGGAAGGGCTCTAGGAGTTCCACAAGGGCAACGGCCACCAGGAGCCGTTGGTCGTGTGCCGTGACCCTTGGCAGTCATGAGCCCAACATTCTGGAGCCTGGGAGTTGGAGGGATGGACCAATCAGCAGCCTCTGGTCCAGGTAACCTCACAATGACCAAAGAACACCTGAGGCAGTTGGAGGGGCAGAGCAGCAGGAGGACGGCGCAGAGTGAGCTCCTGTCCTGCTTCCCTCCTGTCCCCCTTGGGTTTTGGTGTCGTTCTGTGGAAGTCACCCAAGATCTTCTTGAGTCAGAAGAGGAATGCCTAAAGAAATGAGTAAGATTAGTCGTTATATCGACCTTCCAACCTGTGAGCTCCACAGGCTTGGAGAGATTGCAGACCTGGTGACCTCTGTTCGCCTCTCACGCCTCCGTAAGGAGAAGCTAGCGCTGGCCTTGAAAAGTGGAGGCTATATTCCAAAGCTGATAGAGCTTTTCCAAATCTGTGAGAGTGGGAAGAACACCGAAGGCTTGCGTCTGCTGTTTGACATTGTGAGAGGAATTTTGTACCTGGACAAAGCCACCCTGTTTGAGGTGATGTTTTCTGACGAGTTTATCCTGGGTGTCGTTGGATGCCTGGAGTATGATCCTTGTTTGGCTCAGCCAGGACAGCACAGGGAATCCTTGGCCAAAACAGCAAAGCTTCATGAGGTTATTCCTGTCGGAGACCCTGAACTCAGGAAAAAAATCCGCCAGACATCCAGGGCACAGTACGTTCAGGCCATCATCATGCCTAATCCATCAGATTTTGAAGAAGGTTTTCTTTCTACCCTCAATTCCCTCATCAGCTCCGGCAAAGAAGAGATTTTACATGGGTTGCAGGTAAGTGTATTTTAATGTGGCTTAGGTGGGATCTGTAGAGATCCCTCTGGCTGTAGTTTGGCAATGGTATACAGCTGGTGAATGCTGTTTAAGTTAATGCATTTTCATTTGCATAACGTTTTGAATGCTTTCCCTTCTTCCTGATCCCTTGGATTTTGTATTTTCAAAATGATAAATTTCAGGTGAGTATCTTAATAGTTTTTATGGGCTGTAACAAGATAAAGTCCTTCTCTTTGATTGCCTGGCAAACCTTTGGAGCTGTTTTGTATAAGTATTTAAGGAACATGCAACCTCCAGTATTTTGTTCCAGGGATATTTATTACATTGTTTTCCATGTAAAGGGGTGCAGATATGGCAGAAAGTGCCAGAACACTTGAGAGATGATGATGTTCCCAGGTTTTTTTGAGTCTGAAGCATGAAATGCTTTACAAGAAGTGTAGTATTGTTCTAGCGGAAGAGGATGTGAATCTGAAAAGCAAATAATAGTCAGAGAAGTTTCCCATCTTGGCAAAGCAGAGTGCCTGCATGTGGGAGAGCTGGTTTTACTGTGAGTAAATCCAGGAGAAAGTGGCTCCAGCCAATTTGTAATCTGTTCATCTAGTCGCCCTCACAAAGATGGACTGAAAAGGTGATTTGCAACACTGCAAATCCAAAAGAAGGACACTGAGCCCCTGGGGGTGTTCACAGTAGAAGTTTATGTGCAAAATGCTGTGTGGGAGTCTGAAACAAATTAGGACTGCCCTTTTCTGTCTTTTTGATGTGTGTGTAGGTGTGGCAAGCCCCACAAGGGAGTCTGTGGGGTTGGACAGAACTGCAAAGCATAGGGGTGGCATGGCAGAGAAGGAAATGTAACACTATAGAGATGAATTTAAGGCTCAGCTTTAGGGATCATCCCCTGTGCCCAGCTTTACCTGTGGCTCTGGTGTCCTGGGGCTGCTTCAGCTGCACAGGAGTGCTGAAAACTGGGAGTGATCCTGCTGGGTGTGTATTCTAGCATTTGCCTTCTTTGTGATAAAAGTAATGGCAGCGTGGGAAGTTTGATTCTGATCCTAGAAAGATCATGTTTTCACTTTTTAGAGTCACTGTGTAATTTGTGTTCTTTTTGTGTGCTCCACAGAAGGATGAGGCATTTTTGCCTGAAGTTTTTGCACAATTAACAAATGAAGCTACAGCTGGCGAGCAACGATGTGAATTGGTAAGTCAGCAGTCTTGGTGGCTCCTCAAAGGCTTTAAATGAGAGGGATGAAGTAGAAAGTGAAACTCTTCTGAGAGTTCTGCAGTCTCAGAAGTACTTCTGGAGAATCAGAATTATACCCCCTCCCTACATAAAAATTTGTAACTGTTTCCTCCTTTCAGAGAGCTTTCTGACTCAAATACACAAAACTTTTTTTTTCCCTGTGCACCAGATGAAGTTTTTCAAGGAGTTCTGTGCCTTTTCTTTCACGTTACCTGAGAAAAGAAATGAATTTCTTCAAACTTTGAGAAAGTTGGATTTTCTTCCAATTCTTGAAACATTAATGGTAAGTGAAAACTTAGAACTGGTTTTAATAAAACTAGAAAAGCCCACAGCTCTTTGCCTTTTTTTTTTTTTTAAACCTGCTGAGCACCTTTTTGTAAATCTAATTGGAGAGCTTCTGGTAATGTCCAGAACCCAGAAGCTTCCCACAGTTCTGCTCTGGAGTAGCCTGGCTTGACTCCTCTTGCTATTTTTTACTTTTGATGGAGAAGTCTAAGGGCAATGAAGTCCTTGTGAGCAGGTAGTCAAAAGGTGAAAGAGACTTTTTCATGTGGAAACTTGATTGTTAGATTTTTATCAGAGAAAATCGCATCCCTTAAGGAAAGATCTGAGTTCTTGTTGCCTGTAAATGGGCACAGAAACTGTTGTACACCTTGATTTGTTTGGTTGGTCCTTTAGTACAAAATGAATAAATTGCAGGTTTAGAATAGCAATAAAGTCTTAGATATTCAAGCAAGTAGGACATTGTGAATGTTTCCAACCTAAGTTAGGGCTCTCAAATTCACAGAATGCCTTGTGTCCTTTCTGGAGGAGGAAAATAGTAGGGAAAGAATTTGCTGGGTCCTTTGTGGTTTTTCTGTAACCATATTATTGTGTTTCTCATGAAATTTTTGTAACAAAATGTTCTCCAGTTTTTAAACTGCCTCTTCTTTGCAGCTGCACGTGATAATAAATACCAAACCTGATTTACTCTAACAAATTAACCTTTTTTCCTTTTTTTTGTTTTTTTTGAGGGAATGGATGATAAGCAAGTTAGATCTGCTACTACAGATATATTGTCTTATCTAATAGAATTTAGTCCAGCCACAGTCCAAGAATTTGTAATGCAAGAGGCCAGGCAGAGTGAGAAGGTAATTAAAAGTGGTTTGCAGTTTTTTGAATATACCAGTTTAGGGCAAGCAGGAAAATAACCAGTAAAATGAAAATCTCAATTTCTGGGTTTTTAATTTTTGCTTTAAAATAATTGCAGAAAGTGAGGAACTCATTCCATTCTTGTGAGTAATTATTTTATCATTATTTTTCTCTGGGCTTTTTGTTTTGTTTTGTTTTGGTTTTTTTTTCAGGAAACCCAACTCATCATTGAGGTTATTAAGCAGCTGACCTGTACTCCTGACCCTGAATTTGGAGGAGACAATGAGTTAATGGAGATTTTTTGTGCTCTGATCCATCCAGGGAAGATGCTGACCGTATATAGTGTAAGAGAACACGAATAACAGCGGACGTGACACTGTCTTGGCAAACTTTAAAGCCTGATATTCTCTACTGCTGTTATTGTGGGCAGAGGATAAAAAATTATAGGGTTTTTTTAATTGAGGGGAGTGTGGTCAGATAGTGATTTTAAATAAGCAAAAGATAAGCTATTTTTGCTAATGGATGGTATGTGTCTAGGGCATAGTGCCAATATTAAATGGTTAATTAATTAACCATTAATTAATTAGTTAAATAAATGGTTAAATTAATATGTGCCAGTGTCATAGTCCTGTCTACCATAGGTCTCTCCATCTGGATGATAAATCCTGAAAGATTTTAATTCATTGTAGTGTACAAGAATACCTGTAAAATGGTTTACAGATTGTTCTGGGCAACACTACGTGCATTTCAGAATGGTTTAAAGACACTTTGTCAAGCACTTTGAGTGTTTTTTTGATTTCTTTTTTTCAGTATATATTTGCATCCATGCTGGGGATTCTTTTAATGGTAGCTAGGTTGCTTGGATGTCTCACAAGTTTGTTCCAAAATAAAGAAATTGATCTTGTGTGAAGACAGTGCTGCAGACCCAAAGAACTCAGTAGAATTCTTTGTAGGCTGTTTCTTCTGTTACTGCTTTTTTTATTATTATTTATTTATTTAGAAGGTTGTATGTGAGAGCCAGTGTTTAATGGAGTTATTGTTGTTTTAGAATTTGGAAGTATTTGAATTTCTCGATATCTTCTACGACCGTTACATTCACGTTCTTACTGCGCCACTTCTGGCGGATACATCAGAAGGATGGTACGAAATAGGTAATGACAATTTCAATTTTTTTTCCCTTTGAAGGGCCTTACACTCCTGGTAAACAGCAATAGACCTGTGATGCCTGCTGGAAATATGCTTGCTGCTGTTCCTCCAGGGACAGGGATTCTGTGGTCGGGATTTTCATAGCCCTTTCCTGAAGCTGTGAATGCTGATGTAGCTTGATGATGTGCTTTGTAAAGATGCACATTCCTCATGTTTGAGAGTAATGTCACAGTTTTACTAGTCTAATTTTAAAGAATGTTTACTGTAAAGGCAAAAAAAATGCTGTAGTTGTGTTTGGTGTTTTGTTCTGGCCCAATGTCCTGCTTCCCAAAGCAATCCGGTAAAACAAAAATCCACTAAAAATATGCCAGGAACTGCAATAGCAACTGAGCTCAGTATATTTTGACAGTACATTATTTATTTTTTTTGTATAGCTTAAGGCATTAATTTTTCTTGTAGTTAATTATCAAACAGCAGAAAAACTTGCCCCAGTTTTGGAGCTGCTGTCTTTTTGTGTGGAAAAGCACAAGTACCACATGAAGATTTACGTCATCAAGAAAGATCTGCTAAGAAGAATATTGGTCTTGATGAAATCCAAACACAAATTTCTGGCCTTGTGTGAGTATGGAACTGTTGTGACTTCCTTCTTCAAGGCTTTGTGTGTCCTGTGTGAAAGGTGTACCAGTACCAATGTACACTGAACTCAGAATTCCTGCTCATTTGCTGTGTTTTACTGGTTACAATTAAGTAAGTTGGGAAAAAAAATAGGTAGCAGCTGTCTGTAATCACAGACCAATGCAGTTTCTGGTGGGAGGAGGATTTTTGTCCCTTCTGAAGTCTACAGGGATCCTTTCAAATCTTCATGACAGGATCCCTTGTAATCAGATTTCTTGCCTCATTTCAGAGACAAGAAACAGTGTCCTTTCTTAATAATGTCCTAAATCTGGTTCTCCTTTGTGGGTTTGATATTTGAGTCTATAAGATTTTCAGTCTGTCAATGGTTGATTTTCTTTTCTTGGGAAGATTTCTTGAGAGAATTTTCTTTCAAGAACAATTCACATAAATAACCTTTCTCTTTTCATAACATTTTAAAGTTTCCCATAACAGTCTCTTTCCCAGCTGTTTCTGTTATTTAGCCAATGGAGAGGTGTTAACTCTACAAACCAATGATGTACCTTTTTAGTGCAGCATATTATAAAAAGGCTGAATGAATTGTAAAGCCTTCTGATGTTCTTCTGCCTTTGAACTGGAGTCAAGCTCTTTATTTCGTGTCCAACAGCGACACTCCTTGTTGAAAGTGAATGAAATTCTGTGAACCAGGATCTTTAAAAGACTCAGGGCTGGTTCTGGGAGGGGAAGGAGCAAAAAAGCACAGGAGGTACTTAATAGTTTAACTCCATGTGTGCTGGAATGCATTGCTGCTGGACTTGAGAAAGAAACCCAAGGTTTCTGATGGCCTTCAAATACCCAGGAAAGTCCAAGAAGGAAAGAAAGGTGACCTGTCAACAAATGCTGCTTCTGCACTTTGGGGGTGCATCTTCCTCTTGGAATAACACCAGGTTTTTCAGTTTTTCCACCAGAAGGTGAGAGCCCTGGCATCTGGTTGTTGAATGCTTGAATGTGTCTTTCTTCACACAGCTGCTCTTCGCTTTATGAGGAAGATAATTGGCCTGAAAGATGAACTTTATAACCATTACATCACCCTGGGAAACCTGTTTGAACCAGTTGTGAATGCTGTGTTGGAGAACAGGAATAGGTGCAACCTGCTCAAATCTGCCTCCATGGAGCTGTTTGAATTCATCCGAAGGGTGAGTTCATCAGCAGCCTTAGCACTGACAGGTCCTTGACATTGCAAGAGGCAGAAAGCAGATTTCCAAGAGAGCAAACATCATGTTTTAATTGCAGGGTCACAAATGGAACTGGGATGTCCCTGAGTCTATTGTTCATTTCTAAGGGAAGTTTAATAATTCTTTCTAGAGCTCAGCTCTTTCCCTAAGAATAAATCTGATTGCTTTCCATTTGGTCTTGACATGAATATTTTGGCTGTGGACAAGGAACCTGTTGCTTTCCAAAATAAGTTAAAAGCTTTGACTTTCTGCATGTGAACATTGGAGACTGAAACCCTGTTTTGTTCTTATTCAGGAGAATATTAAGTTCCTTATTGCACATATAGTTGAGAACTTCTCTGATGCACTGGAATCTGTCAAACACATTCACACATTCCAGGGACTGAAAACAAAATATGAGCAAGTAAAAGACCAGCAAAACAAGAAACTGAACAGGTATGGCCCAGTTTGTCTCATGAGTGACTACCATTCTGCAGGCCTGCTGGTGGGTTTTTAATTTCCCAGGGAGCAGCAGAAGCAGGTGGCTGGGATTGGGGTTGGATTTCATTCTTGCTGAAGACTTTTTGGGTCAGAGTAAACCCCCTCACCTATATTTCTTTGAGTAGAGCTGATGTGGTCAGTAGATTAAATGTTCTGTTCAGAAAACTCTCAGCTTATGAAGAGCAGCATCTTGCTGTGCTCTCCTGAGTTAAGATTCAGTCTGCCTCATTATTACCTGGGTATTTGTGAAGCTTACAGTGAGGGTGGAAGCAGGGATGGAGCTGAATTGCCTTCTCCAAGTCACTTAACTCATTCTAAAGCTCTGGAAGCCATTTATGACCTGGCTGAGTCTGAAACATTAGGCAAAGCTTCCATCACTTGTCCTGTGTCTCTTGCAGTGTCCCCTCCGTATTGCCTGGTGAGACATTTGTCAAAGCAACAATAGTCTCACAGGTGGATGAAGGTCTGCAATTCAGTGAAGGTGAAGAGAAGGCAGCTCCAACATCACCACCAAGCTCCACTGGCTCCTGTCCAACATACACAACCCTGACCACAGTGATGGAAGCCCCCAAGGTGGGAGAGAACTTTTATGGAAGCTCCTGTTTTCACATAGGACAGCAGAGCAGCCTCGTGGGGCTTCTCTGGGTGTAACGTGGCACAGTCAGCAATGGCCTTGTACTATCCCCTTGGTCAGGGATAAATTCACCCAAATCCCTGACTAGCTTCACCAAGAGTGAAACCCTGACTGGAGGATAAGGTGCCACCTGTTAATCTGGTGGGCACAGAGTAATTTTCTCTTCTGCATGATTGAACTCCTTGGCTTTCTGCCCTGCCCAGCTGGTGCCCTGTGTGTGTGTGATACACAGATGTGATTGCCTTTTTTGGAATCTATTCCCCATTAGGGAATTAATAGGTGTTTTTAAGCAGGCAAAATGCAGGAAGCTATACTTCTTTTGTGCCTTTTACAGCTGAGCATTATTTGAATCTTAGCTCCGAGCAGCTACAGAAAACTAGCAAGAAATTTATTGCTCACCCCTAAGACTTGAGGGCAAAACAGATGTACAGTGTGTTTTTTCAATGTGGAAATTTAGTTTACCTTTTTCTAATTGGCAGAGAGGTCTCTTTGAAATATTTGGTTATCCTGATGATGAAGATGAGACATCACCAAAGAAAAGAGCTCGTCTGGATTCGTAAAGGAAACTGAAATTTTTAAATAGGAACTTTTATTATGGGTTTTCCAAGTGCTGCAACTGTTTAATGTTAAAATACGGAACCAGTTGCAATCCATCACATACATCTATCTTGTAATGTATGTTATAATATAATAATATAATGTAGTGGTAATATATGGATATTATATAATGAGTAATATAATTAATATTATGTAATACAGTAGTAAGATTTAGTAACATAGGTCTGTTTCTCCTGGAATAATTTAATATGAAGCCATTTCTATGTTTTGGAGATTGTTAGTAGTTAGTTTAGGGTAGTAGCTAGTTTTAATTGTAGCTCTTGTTTAGAAAAAAAATTGCTTTCTGTATAGATGTGTAAGATAGTTTGTTCCATCAAACAAGTTTTTTTGTATTTAAGATCCCAATGTACTTGTTTTAGACCATTTTTAAGTATGTAGCAATATTAATGCTAAGCTGTAAAAATTAGGAGTTAATACTGGACCCTGTACTTTCTTGAGATGTTATTTGTAAGTATTATTTTAATAAAAAGTTTGTATTTCTGGTGTTGTGCTTTGACAACCTGAGTGTTATTATGCATCTTAAAGCAACCCTGGTGTTCTCTCTCTTTCTGCCTTTATTTCTGGTAGCCACAGATAACAAAGCCATAGAGTAACATTCTGTGCTATATCACCATGCTTCTGTCACTGAGAGCTCTTTTTTGTTTGATTTCTGGTTTCTGTGGTTACCATTGAGTGAAAACACAGCACCAACATGAATGACAGAGAGATATGTCAGAAAAGCTATTAATAGTGATTACACAATTTATGCTTTTTGTGCCCTGAAAGTATTCAAAGCATTAGTTTCCTCAAATCCCAAGCCAAATTAAATGGGTTTTCGTGGGGGTTTTTTTTTGTTTATTTCCTAATTTTCTGTTGTATCTGAATGTTTGTCATCACCCTCCTTCTCCTATATTCTGTAAGAGGCTTACAGCTGCCTATACCACTGAAATAATTCGTGGTCACTGTCTCCAGTAGAGAGCCTAGATCCACAAAAAACCATTGAAGCTGAATTGTTTGAGGTTTTTTGAATGTGAATGGCCTCATTTAAAAGACCTCCTTTAAAAATAATTCAGGGCAGATGAAGCACCCTCAGGGACTACACCCCCCAAAAAAATGGACCAATGGATGGTCATGGGTTTTCATGCTTTCATACTTTTCATGCAAGTTAATCTTCCAACTACAGTTCCAGGTAAGGAGTAAGGGAGTTCTTCACTGAGCTCCCAGCCCTGCAAGAACAACTTTAGTGTTGCCATTTGAACGTGTTTAACATTTGTCATGGATTTTAAAAGATCGGTTTAAGGAAGATTTATGGTATTTTTCAGTATCATTACTCTCAATGTACATTAATAATTATATCAGACAAGTGAAGTAGTGTGGGAGGACAGAGACAGTGCTGAAGGCAACCTTGCCCCTGATGTATTGCAGCTGTGTTAATCACCCAAGAGTGGGAACAGCCTTGCCCTCCCAGCTGTGGGTGATAAAGGGTGAGTGAGCTGGTTGGGCCCAGGTGGAGTCTGCTGGCCGTGCTGGGAGGAGGAAGGGACAGGAGTTGTGCCAGGGACAGAGAGGGTCAGACACTGTGTGAGGGACAGGCAGGGCCAGGTGGCCGTGCTGGGGACAGGAAGGAGCCAGCTGGAACTGCAGAGGGAAGAGAGAAAAAGGAGAGAAAGAGCTGGAGCTGCCCATGGGAAGCTACACAGGAAGGTATGAGAGACTTTTGGATAACAAGGTGCTGATGCTTGAAACCTCCTTCTGTGTCAATTGTACCTCCTCTGTCAAGGTAGATTCTTTTTCTTACTGGCAGACCAGTAAGGCATTAAGCAACACTTCATTGATCAACAGTTCCTCTTTCTCTGTCTCCTTACTATGTTGAAGACCTACCAAAGTACTTTGCGACAGATTGTGTTTACTTCATTTTTCTTTTCTTTGTCTTCCTGGTTTGAAGATTGAGAAGGTTGAGCTGAAAATTATCAGTCATTTGATACATAATATAACAGCCAGGTTCCTAACCTAGAAAAATGTCTGTTACTACTGCTTCTTCACCAAATTACTTTATCTCCAATCCTGATTAAATTCTCAGGGAATAATTTCATTTTGTATGTGTAGATGGTTAGATTCAGAAAATTACTCTCCATTCACACATTTTGATTCTTGTATAATTCACTTTTGCTTGCTAATTCTTCTTGAATCTTCCTCATTTAACATCTTCAGATATTAAAGAGAGGGGAAAGGGAGCTTCTTGCCCACCTGAATGTCATGTATGGTACTAGGTTTTCATGGGGTTCTTTTGGTCATTGAATCTTTCCATACTTAAATCACCATTTTGTCTGGGGGAATCTCTCCTAAAATGTTGAATTGTATGCTGCTCACTCTGTTGAAATCTAGTCAGGTCACATCATTGTGATGTGAAGAATTGCTGTAATCATCTTTTACAAATGTGGAAATAGAGCCCACACGGACAAATAGCAACAGATGCAGACTCTGCTCAGGAGTACTAAAGCAGAAGGTGTTAAAGGCCTTGAGTTATTTAAAGCTTCATGGGAGATGCTTCTGCTCTTGTTTGGAGCTCAGCTCTGCCAGTAGCAATGCTGGATACTTAAGGGAAAGGATCTTTGTAATTCTGCTAATGAGAGACTGTGTGGGATTTGCCAAGAGATGAGTTTGCTGTTAAGCAAATCCTGCACTGGGAGGCAGTGGTTTTTATATTCCAAGGCTGCCTGAGATGGTGAGCCTGAAGAGGTGTATCTGCATGCACTCACAGGTGTCTGAGTCCTTGCCCTCACACATGTGCTCAGTGCTGGGGTGCACTGTGGGAGTGTTGATGCTGACCTGCTGTTTCACAAGTATTTCATGTATCATAATCCCTTTTATTTCAGTGGTGTGGTTCCTGTGCTTGGGTCTGGTTCTGCAAGGTGTTTTAAGGACTGGATTTGAGATTTTATTTTTCAATGCAGTGCAGAAGGATAGTTTTCATACATTTATCAAAAGTGGAATTTTTCCAAATTAGACATAGAAGTCAAGAGGAAAAAATCCTTTCCAGTGTAGCAAATGGCTTCAAACTTCTCAAGGTGAGTTCTCTGCTCCTTCAGTTTAACAAAAACAGGACTCTGCTCTCTGCAAAATTTGCTCTGAAAGCTGTTAACTCCTGAGTTAATTAACTCAGAATTAATTAGCATGTCAAACACGTGTTACTGTGGGTGCACAGCTACAGAGATCCTACTATAACTTGGGTATATTTACTTCCCTTACAGCACTGTGGACACATCCAGTAAATTTATCACTTGGTCTTAACCCTTGCTTTTAGATGCTAAATTGATTCAGTTTCCCATAAATCTCTCTGGAATCTGGAGACCCTTTCTTAACTTCCTTCTGAAACCTTCCCAAGGCTGCAGTGGCATGAACACTAGACCTACACACAGGTAATAACTCCCTATTGCAATCTTGACAGTCATCTACTTACACAAGTGAATTGGTAATGGAAAGAGGTTAATGAGAAGAAACAGTGGAAAATATTGTCATAATTGCTTTGTACACTATTACAAAAGTTTTTTGTAGGGTAAAAGACAGCTTTTTATTATTTTTATCTAAAATACTATAAAATATAAGGAAGATGAGTAGTACTGTGAATTTTTTTTTTGTTTATTTGAGATTAATTATTCTTGAATGCCTTGATGGTAAGTTTGCAGTCAGCTCTGACTACCGATCAAATGGCTGAAAGCCAAGACTTATTTACTACCCAAGTTTCACTTAGGCAGACAATTATACAATGATTGTTTTGGAAGAGGAATGTACCATTTGAATCCATAAATAATGCACTTCACCATCTTAGCATTGTGAAGGGGGGCACTGGTGCTTGGTAACTGCAGACTTCTGAGAAATTGCTTTGTGGAGATTTTCAAAGATGCCATCATGGAGGCAGGTGTCTGGCTCCTTGAAGTCAGATGGCAAATTAATATTATTTAAGTTCTTCTGGATTGCTGCTTTTTTTCCAAGGACTTTTGATGCAATGTCTGTCATGTACTTTGGGGCAAAATGAGCTCAGAGTCAGAGCTGCTGCTTGGACCTTCCCCTAAATTTCCAGTGACAGACACCAGCAGCTCCTCTCTTGGTGGACTCATATCTGTCCTCCTTGCTCAGTGTAGCTCAGTGTAATGCTGGAGGTGCCAGTTATCCCTATGGATAGTCACTCACACCATGTTCTCACAGACAGACCTGAGTTTTTCATGTTGGACCTTTCACTTCTGGGCTTGATGACTTCCCCCAAGAAGTGCTATAGTAATGCATGGAGTGTCAACAGGGAAATTTTAGTGTTGCATTCACCCTAGTCAAATAATTCAGTCTGGAGTCTATAGGTGTTTAGTGAAAAGTGTAAAGAATCTAGTAATGATGGGTGAAAAGTTCTTAAATAAAACAGTGTAATATCATGCTTTAAAAGGCTATTTCTTAATACACAGGAATAGCAATTACATTTTCATATCCTGATTTTTTTTTCCTAAGCTTTAGTACTTGCTATATATTGCTTTGATTCTATTTAATTCTGAACATTTGGGTGTCTGTATGCCTTGTGTCCTTTCAGCTTTCCTCAATATAAAAGTGTAGGTAACAGTTGAGTGGAATATGGACTTCAAGATGCAGTTTTTTGACTTATTTATAAAAGTGAATGCCTCATCTTTACTTTGTCTGTTCTTATTAAGATATAAAACTTTCTTTCTTCTGGCTGAAATTTACAGAATGTAAAAAAAATCTCTTTACCTCTGCTAATACATGCAAAACTGACATTTGACCAGTAGCATTGTTTGGCCATGACATTTTTAGAGTAGACAAAAGCCATCCCTGTGACCACCAGCTCACTTACTTGTCTTGACCTTTTCAATTTGTGAGGCTTTTTCAATGGCAAGGTCTGTAGCAGGGCATCTTCCCCTGCCACAAGAGAGTTTATCTGTTGCTCTTTAGCTGACTCAGGGCATCTCACTCTCACATAAGCCTTGGTGCAATGACTCAGCCAAGACAGTTTTCCTTGCAGTGAGTTATTTCAGCACCATGGGATTGATGCTTTTAGGTGACAGTGAACATCTTGTAGAAAGATAAGCTGGAATTTCTGACTGACAGGCTGAGGAGTATCCATCCCTAAGTTTGGAGGGATGCTGATAGGGGCAGGACCTTCCATCTTGTCCCAGCACTGCCCCTTTGCACTCTGCTTGTTGGTATCTCAGATTCTGAGGCTTCTCCTTTGTTCACAGTTCGAGAAAGGCTGGGTAGGCCTTGAGGTTAATGTTTTGTGAAGGTAATGGGAGAGGTGGAGCTGCTGGGAAACAGGAGGTTTTCTCAAGTTTCAGATTTTCTGGTATGTGTTTTGTGCATCTCCTGGGGCAGGGCTGATAATCCTGTTATCACTTTTGAACCCCGAATTCACAGAAAAGGCTTTTAAAAGAGTATTTTGCAAGTCAGTTAGAAACCATTAAAGAGAAAGATCCTTTTAGTGATTCTCCAGCAAATTTACTGACTTTGCTCTTTGTAACATCAAGTACATTTATCTGTACCCACAGGTGCTGGCATCAGCTACCTATTAAATTGCCCAGTGTATTTATTCTTTGAGTCAGTGGGTCAGAGTGAACAAGTGAAAGGTATGCTCTGCCTAACTTGCTGCTGAAATATTTTGGAAGCGTTCTCTATAAATTTTTCTAGTTCCCTGGGTTTGCCTGGTACCACGTTTAATGATCTATTGCTTGAACAAACCAAAAAACCTCTGCCTCTGTGTGAGGATCTGCCAACTGTAGCCAACAAAAAAAGCTGTGGTTAAAATGACATCCAAATGTTCTTCCAAATGAAAGCTAATAATTTTTAATTGCTTTACCTTTAGGCACAGGTATTTTCAATTAATAAATAAACAAGAAGCAAATAAACTTTTGCTGAGACATCTGAATCACGAATTTGGCTGCCAGGTGATCATTCCAAAAACCACAGAGCATCTATATTGAAGTTATCTGCTATCATTTATCTATCTTACAGTAGCAGATAAAGTCCTCCATTGAGACTGGAAGCAAAATTCTGTGCTATACCACAGTGAGAGGCAGCTCTTGCCCCAAAGGATTTATTACTTCAACAGAGAGAGGGGAAATAACATAGTAAATGTGCAAGGAGCCTGTAGGGAACTTTAAAATCTCTCTCAAGTGACCCTCTGTAGAGCTGAGTGCTCTGTAGGAAGAGCTTTGGTCCCTTTGGTTTCCAGAAAGTCAGAAGCAGCAATCATCCATCCTGTGCTGCTAAGGAGGAACATGACACCGATATTTTGTGCAGAAAACAGGAGTTTAGGTGTTAGCTCCACAGATATGCAGTGAAAACTGCAGTCTGCTTCTGTTCCATCTCTTGTAGTCACACTAGTTTAAAACTCATATTAAGTGTTTTTCTGCTCAGCTTGTATATGCTGACTCTAGAAAGATGATTGTAATGCATTTTAGGTTCACATGTGATTTCAGCTGGATTCTCTGTCACACAGCTCCTGGGAACAAGTTACACTTTAGGAGCAGGATTTTGATTTTTATCATACAAGAAAAATCCAAGATTTAGCTAACAAGATTTAGTGGCAGAAACATCAGTGACTACTAGTGACTGAGAAAGGTCCAGCATTTGATTCTCATTTACCAGGTATAAACACTCAATTGCTTTTACCCTGTGCTTGTGGACACTTTAATGCCTACAAAAATTATAGGTGAAGCAAGAAAAAAAATACATTCTCCTTGTGCTAGGAAAGGACTCACAGAGCATGTAAAAAGCTATCTTTGAGTAAAAGGTGACTTATTTCACAAAGGGTCTGATTCAAAGAGTGTTTCCAAGAGAATTTCTAATGCTGTGAGTCACCTTTTGAGCTCTAGAAGGGTCTTGGAGGTGTTTGTGCAAAGTGTGGAGGAGAGAGTGGCTTCTTGCATTGTAGCTGGAGGGACAGAGGTATGAACTGTGCAGTTTCCAGCCCTGTCTCATCCATCACCATCCTCCAGCTTTCATCATGTAAATAAGCCCCCACAGCCTGTTTCAGTGCAATCCAGAAAGGTTTTATCACATCTTAGCCCCAAAGTGGATCATAAACCCTCATAGTGGCACTTGCTGCAGCTCAGTAGCTTCTGAACCACACAGAGATCTGACCATGTAGAAAGGTTTGTCCTGCCTGTAACTCCCACAGTGATCTGTCCAGGTGTGCCTGTAGCATCACAGATTTTCAAGAGAATCTAGAAACAGGGATCTGGGAATGCAGTACTCACCCTGGAGCAAGTACTGGAGTCAGATGTAGACACTTGAGGACATTTTTTCCAGTCCTGCCCTCCAAGCATGATCTTGTGTGCCTTTACTGTGAAACTCCTGTTCATGGTGATGTAATTTTCTTTGAAAATCAGTGTTAGGGTCCCCAGCAAAAGCTGAAGAAGAAGATATTTTTCTGTTCCAGCATGAATATTAACTTTTCAAGTGGTAATCACCACCAACTGCTCGATGGCAAAAGCAACATGAAAATGTAATAAGGCAGCTGGGACCAGATGAGAAATAATAAAGCTGGAATGAAAGGCATAAATCCAAAAGGTGCATAAGGATAGCTTATTTTTTAATAGATAAATATATGGAAACAAGAGAAGGCATAGAATGGCTAGAAGTTTTATGTTGAGCGAGAATTAATGTGACCAGACTGACACTGACTGGACTTGTAAGAACAGTCTTTTATTAGATTTTATAAAAGCTTTAAATTTGGGGGGCTTTATTATTGCTTTCTTTAGCAAGAGCAGAGAACTACAAGACATTTATCTAGAGTCTGTTTCCATGAGATAACAAGTTTATTTATTCAGCTTCAAATTTGATATAGTGCAGAAAAAATATTTGTGCTCACCTTGTCATATTTGGTTGATGAGTTTTACCCAATTATCTTTTGCTACCTACTGTTCTGGATGGAGCTCAGTCACTGCAGACCAGCAAATTTTGCTTTAAATAAATTTTATCTCCACGTGGCAAACTCCTGCACCTTCTGGACAGCTCATTGACTATCAGGAGCAAGAAGTCCATTTATGTGTTTTCAAATTCAAATCTACCAAAGTGTTTAGGTGCAAGCAGTATAATCCATTGGGTTAGCCTACAATTTAATCTGTTATATTGATGTCTTGATAGAGGGAAGGCATTCACCTTCCTAGCAGGATGATAAAATGATGGTTTTCTGATCTGGGTCTTTGCATAGTTCCTGTAAACTGTCACCAGGGTTCAGGTTCATTTCTCTTCTCTCTCAAACTCACTTAGATGTCTTTCCTTCAGCAGGATCCACATAAGTCAATTGAACATCTGGCTTCTTTCTTACATAAAAAACTCTTTGCCCACGGGAGGTGATCTATCATTTTGTTACCCTGTGGTGATCTGACAAGAGGATTAGAGCCAGACATTTCTCATCCATTTATATTTAATTAGAAATAGCTATTACCACAACTGGGACTTTCAATAATTGTGTATTTCCTGCTTGCATTTGTTTTTCCTTATCACTGCTTTCCTGTAACTCTTACATTAACCAGTAATGATGCACTAATTGATTTTGAAGTTGTAAATAGTAGACAGAACTTGTGAGTGCTTTTGATTCAATACAGGAACAGCAAGGCTCCTGGTAGCTGAGAAACACTTCATAATTTCAGATTTTTATATGTTTATTCATACTGAATTGCACACTATTGTTTAGGTTCTTCAAGAATGGTCCTCCTGGACTTTGATAACAATCTGTCTCTTGAATATCAATTATGGTGTCAGAAGCCCATGCTAAGCAGCTTACTAAGGATATTGGCACTTTCTGAGAAGTTCATTAAAACATTGATATCAATTCTCATAAATTTTAGAATAGTGCATTTTTATTTCAGTAAATGCAAAGCACCACAAAGAGAGAAGTTGCTGTTAGCAGTTACTCTAAAACAGATTGGTTTGGACACTCTTCAAAAATCAATTTGCACCCATTTAAAAATACTGTGATAATGAATTGCATTAATTGTTAATGTTTACTTTCTGTGTCATTACAGAGCCCATCCTAAATCTTTCCCACAGAACACCAATTGGCAGTATGTGCTGAGAAGAGAAATGCAAGGATCTTAAGTGTAATTATTTGTTTGTAATGGCTCAAGACTCATTATTCACTTAGGAGAGTGATTTTGTTCACATGTTCAAACTCTTGCAGCCCACTGCCAGAGGTCCCTGGCAAATTTGTGTGAGCTGCTCACTTTGAATCCACCAGACCTGTGTAGACCAAGTAGCAGGGCCAAAAATTACTTATGAAGTATCAAGTTCTGACACTGTTCAGATAAGCTAGTTTCATTTTTTAAAAAATATGTATTTATCAAAAGCAACAATTAAAATATATACCCCCAACCCCATCCTGAGGGCAGTTTAAATCAGAAGAAGTGCTTATTTTTCATTCATTGCTGGTTTTATACTGCTTAGGGGTTACTCTGGGTGTAATATTTGTATTGTTTCTCCTGTCTCTATACCATACCTGAGGGGATCCATAAAGTTCATTATCTCCATGAGATGAGAAATAACTTTCAATCTCTAAAAAACCTTTCTTCTCTTGGTGGATAACTGTTCTTTGTTGATTGATTAATTGAGCATTCATGATCAATTTGCTCCAGCTACATCCATGAGGGTTATTCAGCACACAGACTAAGCATAAGCAGTAAAGAGCAGAAAAGTGTGATTTGATGATGAGGTCATAGGATCAAGATTCGCATTCTTTGAGGTATTACTGCACCTTCCAGTGCTTTAATTTTTCACTTGAAGAATGAGAGGGTGTCAAGAGTTTTATATTTGGTGTTTTATGAACATGTTGATAACTGTTTCCAGGACCAGAAAAAATAGAGCTTTCCATTATAAACCTTTTCGGAAGTGTTGGAATTCACTAGATCAAAACATTCAAAATATGTTCTGATTTTGCTATATATGTCTAGAAAGCTGTTCTGCTAAAATTTCTAAGGGAAAAAAGAATCTTTGAAGCAGTTTGTAACTATCAACATCTTTTGCAATGCCTCTGATAAAATCCCAGTAGTGGTTGACTCCACTTGTGCCCTGACTCTTTGAATTTATGCTGATTGAGAAAATAAAAAGCCTGGGGAAACCAGTGAAATATGAATGTGAGAGGTTTCCAAAAGCAACTTTTCCCATGTAACTGCCAGATAAAATTAACAATTCTTCTATACAAATCAAAGGTCAGTTATTTGAGAGGACAGACACATAAGAGAAAAGGCTGAGTGACATTTGCAAAAGGAAGTTGGAGTAGTGAAACAGAGAGAATGAAGGGTGAAACCTTTAGGATCCAAGAGAAAAATGAGAAGTGAGTGCTGGAGTAGTACAGAGCTCAGCCAGCAAGTACCTTTAGGGCAAATATTTCAGTCCCTATGATTAGGGGGCAGGAGACATCTGTGCAAAGTAAGCAAATAAGGAGGGAAGCAGGCAGGAGGTTTTGCAGTCTCTTTTTCATCAGGAAAACACAGCAAATTCACCTGCTGGTGAGCTGCCCTGATAGGAGAGGGCAGGCAAATTCCAAAATTTGGAATGCCATAGCACACAGGCTGCCTGAGAAGTCAGAGATGAGACACCAGGTACCACATCCTTGGAATGTTAAAATCCTGCTGTATGTCATGATAGCAGATGCTGGCATAAACTGAACCTTATCAAGGGAGTAATGTTGGAGAGACAGGGTGTCTTTTCCAGAGAACATTTTGGGTACATTTTAATCCTTCAGGTTTTTGCAGCTGCTTTACACCTCCTGAAGGGCCTGCATGTTCTTGAGCTGTATAATGTTCTGTACTCATTAGGTCAAATTTAGAGTAGCATATGAATTAGCTGAAAGAAATGGTGCACATTCAATAGATGATGTTCTGGAATGCTGCTGAGATTGGGAGTGCACTGAAGCAGCTGGTAATGTGTTACTCAAAGTCATTTCTGCTTCATTTTTGAAATGAGCAATGGGGACTTTCCTTGACCCTCCTTTTGCCATTGATGTATTTATAAAAACAATTTTTATTATTCTTCACAGAAGTGGCTACATTAGGTTCTAATTGTGCTTTTGCCTCTCTTTTTTTCTTCCTACATGACCTAGTGGCATCCTTAAACATTTCCTGAGTTGCCTCCCCTTCTTTCCAAAAGTGATACACCCACTTTTTTTCTCCTTAGTTCTTTCAAAACCTCCCTGCCCATCCAGGCAAATCATCTTCCCTGTCAGCTCATCTTTTGGCACATAGGGACAGGCTGCTCTTGTGCCTTTGAGATTTCTTTCTTTCTTTCTTAAAGTCTGTCCATTCTTCCTGGACCCCTTTGTTTTTAAGGGGTAGAGAGGTTTCATTTCCAAATCAACCTCTTGAACAGGCTGAAGTCTTCCCTCCAGAAGTCCAGTGTGGAAGTTTTGTTGATGCCCCTCCTTGTTTCACAGGATATTGAGAACTCTGTCACTTCAGAGTCACTGTGAAAAAGAGCAGCAGACCACAGCCACCTAACACAAAACCTTCCACCACGGGGTGGGGGCTGCACCCTTCCTGCCCATCCTGCCTTGGCAAACTGCTGTGCCACATCCTCACTGTCCTGCTGTGCCCCTGTTCACTGCTCCAGATCCCTTGCACTCCCTGGAGCCTTTTTAAATCCCCTGCAAATGGCCCAGAGATCACCCCTGAATGGCTGACCAGAGAGACATTAATCATGCTGCTTTACATAAAAAGCCTCTGCAGAAGGATGTATTTTGGAGAAATGCTTGTCTTCCCATGAAACAGAGTTTCAGGGACAGAATATGAGGTTAAAATGATGAAAGGAAGTCATCCATAGCCTCTAAGTCTCCCAGCCCCACTGGCAGTGTCTTTTACTAAGCAATGCAGTCCCAGTGTCTCTTTCACCTGAGCAAACCTCACAAAAGCAATTTTGAGAAGGATGGCTTTGAGTCATTTTATGCTCAGCAGCTTGCTGACATGTAACCTGATACCCAGGGAAAATTTTCTACATCTAACAGCATCCAGAGCTTGAAGGGCAGATATGCATCTGAGTATATTTCTCCAGAAGCCCAAGTTTAAAAATACATGTGTACATACGTACTGAAGAAGACAGAAAAGCCATTTTAAAAGTTCAATATTGTAATTACTTTCTCAGGAATAGCCATAACTGTTGCACACTGCATTCTTTGCTCCTTTCACCTATATTGTATAAAAACAAATAAACCAAAACCTAACACTCAGCCACAAAACATGTAAGATCCATTGCTCCAAAATTAAGTGAACAGTTTTTGATGTTCTCCAAGGTAAGAGAGAGGCCACATTTCCCTTTTCAAGGAGGTCCAAATACATTAATTCAAATTATCTAGAAAAAATATCCAGGCCTTCAACAATTACTAATACTTTTAACATTTTCAACACATTTAATTGATGACCAAAGTGTGATTCAGACAAGACTTTACTGGAGGATGGGAGAAGTCTCACAAGATACCTGTTCTCATTGTTTTCTGCCAGGTCTTGCTCTTTGTGGTAGACAGAGTAAGAGATAATTTCTCAGTGAACCCTTTTTTAACCTAATTTGCTCTCATGATCAAAGCACTCACAGCTCCCCTCTCTCAAGAAGATCTATAATGCTTTTTGCATTGACAGCAGCTGAGGGCAGGAGCAGAACAAAATATGAAGCATGTTCATTAAAGCACAGGACTGACCTGTGGTTTAATTTGGTCTGTGAAACCCAGAGAATGACTCCCATGGGAAGCTGGTGCCCACATTCAAGCTTCAGCTTTGGGATGAGTGTGTTTGTTTTACACTGCATGGCTTTATAAACCTGATCTGTCTCACTGGATGATGCAGCTGCTCTCACCTCAGGGCTTGTTCTCCAAAAGGACCCATGGGAGGGCTCCAGTTTGTCTGACAGCTCTAATTGCATTCAGCCTGCAGCCTCGCAGTTCATGGTAGGTAACCCACTTGGAAATAAGAAATGGCAACTTTATTTCCTTCCTCATTGTGAGAAATTGAATTTCACTTGGTTTTCCTTTCCCTCTCTCCTTGGATGGCTGCAAAAACTGAAAATGTTCCGCCTTAGAAATAACATCTGCCAGCAGATATTGCCAAGCAGTTATCAAAAAAGAGCCCTGGATATAGATAAGAGTTGAACTGCATCACTAGCAAGGCAAGCTCCTGAGCCTTCAGGTCTGTCTTTGGTACCATTTCCCAAGGTTTTGATCATGGCTCAGCCAATGCAGCTGTGGATTTCTAGCTGAAACAACACAGCATGACTCTGTGACATTAGACCTGTTCATTTAGCACACAAATCCTTTTAATGTGATTAATATTTTGTTGAAATCAATAAGCATTTTGACTTGAAAGGCACTAACAGAGCCTGTCCTAATGGCTTCTCCTAATTTCCTCTCTGTACTTCTCTCTACCCCCTATAAAAACAAAAGAGAACAGAAAATTACTCCTATGTATTTCTCATTAACTGGAGTTTCAACTGGCATCTGATTTTTCCACTGTCTTTTTAAAACAGAAAATTCAATCTTCCCATGCTGTGCATCTTTACAGAAGCCATTTTAGCATAAGTTATGATGTTTGGCCAAGAGCAGATGTGAAAATACTCCTGCTGACAGCCACCACCACCTACAAACAGCAGAACATGAATTCTGATCCTGTTCCTTTGAAGTGGAAGAAAATTGGTCCTGTGTTCACTAAAATTAGACCAACTCACAGGGAAAAGGAAAGCAAGAGTATTATCCTCTGTCTTTCAGGTCCCCAGATATCAAAGAAACATCAGGCTTTAGTGTTATTCAACACATACATTATCAAAATGCTTAATATCTATGTCTCTGGAACAGGAGCTGTTGCACTGAAGGCAGTGGGTACAGATCTCTGGGAAGGGTTGGGATCACGATGGGAGAAAAAGGCCTATGAGTTCACAGAGCCAGACATATGGAGTTCCTTTTCGACTGCCTTGGAGTTATTAATTCCCATAGCTCATAATTTCAAGCCTTATGACTGCTTCCCCTGAAATACTCAGTTTAATGTGTTTCAAAAAAAAAAAAAAAAAAAGGAAGTTTTAGTTCTTTCTTTTTTGCACCTGCTTATTAAAATATGAAAGGCTTGTTCATGGAAGCTCTTTCAAAAACTGACAGTGTACCTCAACCAAAACTGTATCCAGACTGTTTGAAGGGTTACAATTTTCCAGTGAGACCCCTTTTGTAGGGGCAGGATTAAAGCATGACAGTCATTTTTGTCTGAGCAGGATGGATCTATGAGAGGTGTGTTACACGTACTGAATGGTGGCAGTAATTTTGTTGGCAGCAGTGAAGTGAAAGCTTCAAAGTAAAACATTAGTGACAAATGCCTTAGAAATACGTAATACCAGCTGGCTGGCTCTCCCAAGAGGCAAACTTTTTTTTTTTTTTTTAATTAAAAGGATTTTCTCTTTAGATAGTCTCTTTATCTGTTGTAATTTGACAGTGCATGAAAACGATACCTAGATTTATTTCTCAGAAGATAATTGCCCTGGCATTTAGTCTCTGTGGCTTCTAAATCTTTCCAATACTTTGCTCTTCTTCTGTTTTCAGGCAGATTCTACATTTCCTAAATGGAGTGGTATTTTCCTGCACACAGGCAGTCACTTGGTGGCTGTCCCCAACAGAAAATAGGACATGAGCACAGGAAGGAATGGATGCATCAGGCAGGCAACTCTTTTCCTGGGACCTCTTTCCAGCACACTTCACACACCAGGTAAAAAAAAAAAAAAACAACAAAAAAAACCCAAAACATTTTCCCCTGTAGCTTTCTTTGATGGCCAGCAAGGTGTATGTGTGTAATGCATGTCACAGGATCTTCCAGTGGGAACCCATAATGCCCATCCTGGCCATCTCCTGGCATCCATGCCGTTTGTCTCTGTGTCCTGCCATAGCAATCTCACTGTAAGGGAGCAGAATGATTGCAGGCACAGCTCTGGGACACCCAGCAGCTTTGGGAGGGTGCTTATCCTCATCACCTGCCAGATTATTGATTGTGCTAGTTTCTTCTCCAGGATTACATGTCCAAAAAGACACTGAAGGGGATTAAGGTTGTACCTAACCACTGAAAAACGTAAAACTCACAAAAGATTTTCTTTGGCAGCAGACACCAAGAAGGTTAGTTGTCATTGCTTTTGGATTGTGAGCATAAAAAATGAAAAATTCTCTGCACCTACCCTCAGAGGTAGAAGTATAATTTTTGATGACTAGTATCAGTAATTGAGGATTTAAGTAAGTGGAGTAATGAGCTGTCATTGGCCTGTGCAAGATTTGCCTCATGAGACACTTCTTTACACTTTCCCTGTGCATTAACCATACTGCAGCTCTGTTGTTCTGAGATTCTTAGGCAATTGCTAAATTCAAGGAAACTAAGGAGAAAGTGTTTGTCTTGGCTGGTTTATTGGGAATGGAATTCTGATAAGGGGGAGAATCTGAGTATCACATATTTGCTCTGCTCTCCCTTCTCTCACCCTGTCCCAGAGCTGACTTAAAGATGAAGCTATCAGTGCAAAAATGACTTTCCAGTGTACATCTTAGTGCTGGGTTTTAAACAGCTTCTCTGTTTCCTGAGCTGCATTTTCATATCAGTGTGAAGACTCAAATGAAGCAGTCTGCTTGCACCAACAAAAAAATGGCTACAGAGGCCAATGTAAAAGCATCCTTCAAATAATTTTTAGGGAAACTGAGAATTTACCAGTAGAGATATGCTTTTCCCTTGTGGCAGTGAGGCACAGGCTGTGTGGCTCCTATCCTAGCAGGGACAGCAGGCAAAGCCCCAGAATAAAGTTAGCACCTGGCAGGTGGCACCAGAGGCAGGAAATGTGGAGAAGGAAGGTGACCTTCTCTCTGAGACCCTCAATTACAGACCCTAATGCAGAATTTAAAAATAAACAAATCACAAAAGTTATGGAAGGTTGAGTAAAAGTGATTTCTTTTTTTGCTTATCTTTACAAATGACCTTGCAGCCACACTGTGTGTAGTGGGCAGCATTCAAGAGAAGTCTGAATGGTTTGAGATGGTTCTGTAGAAACATTAATGAATTGTATGAAAATTGGGTTCAGCTAAAAGCAGAGATCAGAGTGACTGTGCTTACCAGTGGTTCATGCAGAAACCAGTGCAAACACCACCTCTCTACAGAGGCCACATAAACTGTAATAGGAGCAGTGCTGGCAGGGGAAGGATAAAATCGTGGTCTTGGGCAATCACCTAATAGAAAGTGACATATGTTAAGTGAGGAGCCAGACCCTCTGCTGGTGCCAGCCAGCTGTGCAACTGCAGAACTGCCTCTGCCAGCTGCTCTGCCTTGCTGCAGCAGTGGGGCTCGTGTCCAGAAGCATTAAACCACACACCACCAATCCAGTCAGAAAGCATCAGTGAAGTCATGATGAAACATGAATAAGGTTGTGCTGGTCCAGCACCAACCTAGAAATATCTAATTAGGGAATATTTTTAGTTGCCTGTGCCACTGCTGAGGCAAAAGTGTTTTGTAATGTTGAGAGGAATACCAAGCACAGGGCACATTAGGCTGTGTGTAAAACTTTTGTCTGCCACACTGTGTTGGCTTTTGTGCATCAGTGAACCGTGCACAGTATTAGGAAGGTGAGAGTCAGAGCAGTGACAATTAATGGACATCACTGGCCTCAAGACTGAAATCAGCCCCACATCCAGCAGTAGGACTGTGTTATTTTTGCACCTGCAGCCTCCAGGAAGGCATGATGAGCAGGAGCCTGTTGGACCTAGGGACTTGCAGAGGTCTTCCTCTGAGCAGCTACACCGAAGCTTTGCTTCAGTGTGAGGTCAGTCTCCACACATTTGCCCAGATACTGTCTCTTACTGCAAATGTGCAGGTCTGTGTGGTGTGTGACTCTGTGTGTTACTCTCCACCACGCTCTCTCTAAGGAGAAAATCACTGATTTCTCAGCAGTTTGTGCACAAGGTAGTTTAAAATACTGAGCTTTGGAAAATATTAGTTTGTAGTTCCTGTTGTAGCAGCACTGACCTGTAGTTTCTACCCCTGTCCTTGAGAAACACTTTGCAAATCAGCAAAACTCCCCATGGCTGTTTATCCAAATCATAACCCCAATATTGTCATAATAAATATGAAGGAGAAATTGGACAGGTTTTTCAAAGGAGGATGGAGAACAGTGAAAACAAATGCTCCCCACAACTGTTGTCCCCATCAAATAATTAATGAAACAAAAGCAGGGGGAAAAAGAACTGAAAGGCATTTTGAATTAAATGCATAAATAATTCTGGACACCAGGAATGGGCTTAGTAATTACATGCTGTGAGTGTGGCATTTCTGTTGAGCAGATGCAGAGGCTGGTGGTGGGGAAATCTCTAAAGCAGCAGCTTAGATGGTCAGCAGTGGATGTTCATCTACTGTTAGGCTCCTGACTCAGTAATTAGCAAGCTGACTTTTCAGAAGTGTTGAATGTCTGGCAGCTCCAGCTGGCTTCTGTTGTCTATATTAGGAGTGCAATGTTCAAATTCAATGCCTTGAAAATATTTTATATTCAGCCCTGCATTTAGAAATCCTACCACTGGCATTAGCTTTTAAACACTCCCTGACTCGCAGAACTTGTGGGCTGATCCCAAAAATACAGTATTGCTGTAAGAGCTGGAGGTAGGGAAGGTGTGTTGAGATATGTGGGTACCTGCATTTCTAGAGGAACATCTTTTTTAAATCCAGTCAATATTTTCTTCACTAGATGTTAATATCAAATTACTTACAGCTTTTAGTAGACTCCCTATTTGCTTTTCTGTCATTGCTGCAGCTGTTTGAAAGTGTCTTTTGAAAGTGTCTTGAAGGTGAAGTTATTTTCAGGAGGAATTCCTGTACAGTTTTCCTCCAGCAATTCATCATTCCTTTTCAATATATTCATTGACAGGAGGATCAATGATCCAGGAAAAATCAGCCCTGCTGAATACCTTTTTTTATGTACCTGCTGCTTGAGGGAATTCAAGCATCTTACCTAGTTTTATTAAATTCTGAGAATTCAAGCATCTTGCCTAGTTTTATTAAATTCAGAGAATTTAAGGCAGGATTTTAGCAGTTCTTTGTTAAATATTCAAGGCAGAGGGGAGGGGAAGAGAAATAAATGGTGTGTGCTTAGAATTTGCAGTCTTCTCAATGCACAGCGTGCGTAATGGTTAATTTCATTTTGGGGCCGTGTGCTCATCCCTAGTATCGTGATGAAATATTGCTCAGATGATGAGAGCAGCTCCTCAAAGTGAGCACACACCCATGTGGATGCTATTAGGAAAAACATTGTCATTTGCAGATCTGTGGGGTTTAAATGTCCTATCCTTTTGCCCCGTTTTTAGGCTCTTCTTGCTTCCCTTGCCCAATTCTATTGCTTCATTCATTTGGGGTATTTCTTCCAGCAGCAATTGCACAGTTTAAAAACTGCTAAGTATTTCCTAGAATAACACTCTTGTTGGATTTACTTAATTTGGTTGAAGATTATTAGAATTTGGGAGAAAATTTGGCTCTGGCTCTTGTTCTGTCACAGGAATTCAGGCTATTGCCTACAGGGTTCAGGTGGAGCTCAGATTCAGTTCAGCTGCCTTTCACTCTCTTTCTACCCTCAGGAAATCCAAACACCCCCACAGAAAAAGCTTCCTGCTCTTTTTTTTTTTTTTCCTATATGTAAGGAAACACCATTTGCTTTATGAGACATGCTATGTCTTTTCTTTCCTCATATTATGAACTCTACAGTGAGAAAACTGTATTTATTTTCTCTCTTCTATACTGTGATGTATAGTCTTGGTCCCATCAGAATTATATATATCAATTACTATGTTTTTCACTCAAAAAGAGATGAGAAAAACCTTAAGGTTGCATGGGAGAATTTGGTCTCATATATTTCATTCATCAAAGACATTCTGAGAGAACAAGAATTGTTGAAATGAATTTTTTTGTGGTTTGAAATGCCAAGGAAATTGACACAATACTTGAAGCTTCTGAATCAACTTCGTCAGAAATGCTATTTCTACAAAGACTAAATAGATATCTCAATTTTAAGCATTTTCAGGGTGACAAGATACATACATATCAGAGTATCTCCAAAATATTCTGTCCTTACAAGTAAGCAGTATTATTGAATAATGACATGTATGGATAGGTGCCATCCTGTGCCACATGTCAGGGAATTCAGTGCTGAAAGGAATGTTATCTGCAATTAGCTCAAACTGTCTTCTTATTTTCTTGAATTCCATTTTTTTTCCTCCAGGAGATCTGAGTTAGTCTAAACCACCTGTCAGAGATCTCATTTATTTTTGATATGTTGTCCTTTGCTGCTTTGTGCATTATTCAGAAAGGCAAAAAGTAATCCAAGTGGATAGAATGAAAAGAAAATAGAAATTTTTTAAAAAGAAAATCCTGAGTATTTACCCAATTTTCATATCTGCTCCTTTGACTGAAAAGGAATCTATCAGAGTGGCATTTTGTCTGGCTTGGGGCCAAAATGAAGGGAAAAAAAAGTAAATCTCAGCTTAACTGGGTAAAGGCTGTCTGCCTACCACTGCAATTGAGAAACTTAGTTACTTACTGTCAAAGACTTGCCAGAAGAAAACAGACAAAAATTTTCTGCCATTTAAATTTTGTTTAGGATCACTACAAAAATTAGCAATGTCATTTTCTTTCCTCAATTTCCTTGCCCATCTCTCTGGAGAGCACAACTGAGCAGCAGATGTATGCAGCAGAGTTTCTTCTGGCCTGATTTTGAGATGGGATCTTAGAAAGGGATCTGTCCCGGTGCTGCTGTTACCTTGGGGTATTTATTTGGGCTGGTCTGGGGGGAGATGTGTCCTGAGCAATACAACAGATAGTTACCTTTATATCAGCATATCCACCTCTCTTAAGGGGACTCATCAGATCCCAGAAGGATTTGGTGCTCTTGAGAAGAAGCAGCAGCTCATTGCAGCACTTCTACTGTTGCCATAAGGACAGAACCCAGCTTGTTTCATACTGCAAAGCAAATTCTCAGCAGGAATCTCTGGGGTTGCTTGTGTCAGAGACTGACTCGGTACTCCATCTCCAACCCACAGCCTGCTCCTGCTGTAGAAACACAGCCCTCTGGTGGTGCCAAATCACTTTGTGAAGAGCTGCACAACGTTGTAGGAAAAAACTCACTTTTGGGCTCTGACCAGTAACCTGGTGTTGCCTGGAGGGGTAAGAATATCTCTGGGGGAAGAGTCCAAGAAGCAGGGTCAGCATCCATCTGAGATGCTACACGGACATGACCCACCAGATAAAAATTTCTAAAGCAAATTCAGTGACTGAGTGTGAGGGTGCTGAAGAAGTGGGAGGGTATTTACCTCACAGGACTAGAGAGACCTTAGAAACCATTGTTCTGAACTAATTATTGGCCCTAGGGAAGAGGCCAGTAAGGACCTCTCAATAGTGTTCTGACAATCAGCAATAAACTCTGCTCTTTCCTAAAGGAGGATAAATCAAGCACCCTTTAGTCCTGGGTAATGTTTGTTTAGCTTGATCTTTGAAGTGCTCCAATGACTGAGATCTTGCAGTATTTTATTCCCTGTGCTTCATTGGAGGAACAATTGGCCCACTTGTCTTATATCCCATTCATAGCTCATATTGCACAGTTTAAAGTCATTATTCCTTGACCAATTTACTGTGATTCTGGAAAAGGAAAAAAACCACACAAGACTGTTTTTTCAGTGTGCTAGTCTCTTTCATATTTGAATATATGCTCTTTGAGTCTTCCTTAAAGCTGATCAGCCCAAATTCATTTCATCTTTCTGATCAATCATATTCACAAAAAGGTTCTGCTTTGAATGTCTTCACAGCAGTTTTTTTTCAGGTAGGTAATGTTATATATTCAGACATGGCTCTTGAGCATCAGTTTTCAAAATGAAGAATAATCTCTATTTCCATCTATGAGACCTCAGCATAAAATGCTTCTGACATATTTCATTATCACGCCTTCTCTGGAGTTTTGTTCTGGACTACAGGAACAGGAAACCCTGTAGCATCAGGCTCTGAATAAAGCAAAATAACTTGAAAAGACAGCAAGGGTGCATTATTGAGTGCCTCAGCTGGGCTGTACTGGTAGATGTGATCATTTTATTGCAGCTGAATAGTTGTACAAACAAGCTGTCATATTATTACTGAACAAACACTGAGCTTGTAGGATTAATTTGAAAACTCTGAACACGCTGCCTGGGGGAATCTATTTGACTCTTACCCTGTCTTAACCCACTAATGTAGAAAAGGTTTCTGCCATGAGAAAAGAAGCAGAGCTGGAAGTCCCCCAGGGTAGGAAGGATACAGGAGCTCCAAATTTGCCCCACAGTAATGGCCAGCAAAATGTGGCCAACCACAGCTGGGACTGGACTAGTTCTTATCAGAAAGATATGGTTGCTTTGGATTATGGCATTTTTTAATATATTTTATGCATTTTGATTTAGTTTGAGCAACTTGTGTTGACTTAGCCAAGCAGTAAGGAGTAGAAGCAGGTTTTTGGCACTGCCAAAATATGCTCATGTTGTGCCTAAGGGATATAGCCAAAACAGCTTGCAAAGTGGTTTATAGCAATACAAGCAATTGAAGAAGAAACAAACCACCCTCTTGTACCACAGATTTATTGAGCTGTGCAGCAGTAGGTAAACACCCATTCTGGGGTGCTGGGGATGTATCATATAGTACATTTAAACAGCAAAGAACCAGCCTTCAGACTCTTATTGGAAGAAGTCACATATAATCTGGGGACAAAGAGGGAAAGTTCAAATTTTTTTTGTATGTTCCTTCTTGTTTATACTGCACGCATCAGGATGAAAAGTTTTATTTATGTAAGTGTTCTTCAATGCTCATTGATTAAAATCTAAAAAGATTTCAAGTAGATTGTTAGGTATTTCATTAAGGTGAATACAGAAAAGCTTTCAGTCTTTGAGCCATCTCTAAATAGGAAACAGAGGACAAGATCCCTGAGTAGGTAATTCACCTTTGTGGTCCATTAGATGAGCCAAATAATTCAGTGGATAACAGAAGCAGATTGATTTTTCTGAGGCGTTTTGCATTCTTTATTTTTTGCAAAGAGTAACAGCTGCAATTTGTTCCAAACTGGTTTTCCTTTTAGGCTACCTTATTCTGATTTGCTGTGTTTGTGTTCAGTTTTGGACTCCTTGCTACAAGAAGAACATGGAGGTGCTGGAGAGTCTGCAGAACAAGTCTGATTGAGGAGGAGCTGAGGGTGCTTAGCTTGGATAAAAGAAGGCCTGAGAAAGACTCTATCTCTCTCTACAACTATAAGAGAGGAAGTTGTGGTGAGGTGGGGTTTGTCTCTTCTCCCAATTAACAAGTGACAGGATGAGAGGAAATGGCCTTAAGTTGTTCTTAAGGAAGGGTTAGATTGGATATTAGGAAAAAACGTTTTGCTGGAAGGGTTATCAAGCTTTGGAACAGGCTGCCCAGGGAAGTGGTGGAATCACCATACCTGGAAATGTTTAAAAACTTGTGGATGTGACAGCTGGGGACATGATTTAGTGGAGAACGTGGCAGTGCTGGCTTTTTAGAGGACTTTTCCAGACTTAGCAATTCTATAATTTCTATGATTTGCATGTTCAGAAGCTATCTGGAGGCCAGGTGACTTCTTAAGTCACCTCCATCTCAAGAAGTCACTAACACAGAGCCTGAGCCATATAAGCTTGCCCTGGCCCTGGTAAAGCTGCATCTGTAGCAAGTCAGCAACAGAAACTGCCAAAGATGAGGTCTTGGAATCAGGGATCTCACCTTAGAGATGTGCATGTAATGGCAAAGCATACTATACCAAACACAGATTTTCTCTAAGCATGCTATACCAAACACAGATTTCCCCAGTAGAAGGCATGGGATAAATTTCAGTAACAAAAACTGAGACTGCAAGGGTTCCCCTGCAGACAGACAACTAATTTTAGGGACATGGTGAGTCACTGAAAGGCCTATCCTTCCACCACCTGAGGAGTTAAGGTCAGCATGGAGTCAGTGCTTCTTCCAGCCACTGAGAGAGAGATGGAATAGCACTTGTATGGGCTATTATTTTACTGAAAGGCTGTCTAAAGCCATAAAAACTCTTGCCATGAAAACACACCGCCCACAATCCAGTAGAATCTACTTTCTGATCTCTTCTGGAAGACTAACTTTGTTAAAAGCTCAGCTACTTTGTTGGGGTAAGCAGGCTGGTCCAGCCAAAGGGCTGCAAATGCCAATATGTTTGTGCAGCATGGAGACCAGTTGGTTTCACGTTCACTGGTTCATAAAGATCCCAGACATTTCTGAAAGATCTATCCCTGTTTTGCTATGTACATAGTTTGGAAGCAGACAATGGAGCTGTACCGTCCATGTGCACAGCCTAATTTAATTTTATGAAAAATCATTTGATCTTTCCCTATGGCACTTCCAAATACTCTGAAGCAGAGTATAAAGTATGGAGGAAATGTCTAATGAATTTTTCTCCCTTTTGATTCAGATTTAGTAGCCGAGTACCCAAACTTTAGAGTCATCTGAGCACCAGCTGCTTTTTTCACCTCTGTGCTTGCAATCAGTGACTTGAGCTCTGCTGAGCTTCAAAATACATGTGATTTAAATATTCATTTAAGATATGACCATTAAAAAGTGAAATTGACTCTTATACGAATTATTAACAGACATCTCAAAATTGGAGTATCTTGGTGTTGGGATTTTTGTCTGGGCAAGTAGATTACGGAAGAACAGGTCCAAGAAATAGGATTTTTCAAAATGAAAGACAGGACAAAAATACTAGAGGAGATGCATCGAGGGGAAATTAAAGCCTCTCAGGGAATGGCAGCCCCCAAAGCTCCATTATGGTGGTAATAAAGGAAGAATGGTGGCTCCCCATGGGTTAATATGGAAAGTTCACCAAATCATGAGGTCACATGGCTTTTGGCTCTCCCCAAGGAAAGTGGCTTCCCAAAAAGGCTTTGTTAAGCTTGGGGCTTTCAGTACCACTGCTTCTTGGGTGCTTATAATGCCAGGTAAAATCAACCTGCAGAAAAGCCTGAAGTGAGAACCAAATGCCCAAATCTTGCCTGTGGAGCTGGAGTAGTATTAATTTTTATATGCTATCCCATCATTCTAAATGATCATAAAAGCTTTCAAATAACAAAAATCAAGGGGTGCCATCCACTCACACCAAAATCCTGTCTCAGCAGAAGGCCTCTGGGGACACCCCCATGGGACAAAGCTCTCCCCCCAGCACAGCCATGAAAGGCTTTGAGCTCAGCCTCCAAAACTGCAAAGCACTTGTTTTGTTTTCCACGGATAATGCTTTAATCCACCGGGTGAAAGCTGGACGTTGCTCTCTTTTATTCTGGCTGTACACAATTGCAGTGCTGGAAAAGAAAAGCCCCCCTAGCCCATCTGTGCCCGCTGCTCCCCCAAACTGCTGACGCCTGGATGGGCAGCTCCAAGGCGGGGCCATTGGCATTTATTTAGTTCCCTGCCAGGGACCATGCCTTTAGTGCCACAAACCACCCTGGAGACAAGCCCTAACCGTCTGGGGGGGGGCGATTATGTCCAGTTCTTCCTCCCCAAACCCCCCAGACATAATTCAGATCCAAACTGGAGAGACAGGCAGGCACACAAGAGGGGACGCCGGCACTGCACAGCCCCTCTGAAGCCATGTACAGGAGCAGCTTCCTCCGCGAGGTACGCAAGGAGAAGTACGAGCGCTCCGACGCCTACGATGAGCTGCGAGGCTCCCCGGAATTCGACAGCTTGGCCCAAGCCCGGGGCTTGGAGAACCTGCAGGAGCTCAACGAGCGCTTCGCCAGCTACATCAACCGCGCGCGCGTGCTGGAGCAGCGCAACGCCATCCTGCGCAAGCAGCTGGAGACCTTCCAGCGCATGGATGAGCTGGTGGGCCTGGACGAAGCCTTCGCCGGGCAGATCGAGTTCAACCGCCAGCGGATGCGGGAGCTGGCTTCCGACAGAGCCAAGCTGGAGCGGGAGGAGAAGGACGCCCAGCGCATGCTCGATGAGTACCGCAACAAGTAAGGCTGGTGCTGCTGGAGGATGGCTGGTGTCGTTTCCATGGTTGACCTTTGTAATAAGGATGGGTTTGGTGGCACCAGCTACTTCTTTTTTGTGTGGGTGATATCTCTCCATGTATCTTGGCAGGGATGATGCCCCTTCGTGTGTCTTTGCATGGGTGATGCCTCTCCATGTGTGTCTTTGCATGGTGATGCCTCTCCGTGTATCTTTGCATGGTGATGCCCCTCCATGTGTCTTTGCATGGTGATGCCTCTCTCTGTGTATCTTTACATGGTGATGCCTCTCTGTGTGTATCTTTGCATGATGATGCCTCTCCATGTGTGTCTTTGTATGGGTGATGCCTCTCCGTGTGTATCTTTGCATGGTGATGCCTCTCCGTGTGTATCAGACCTGTCAAGAGGGATGGTGTGTAAGCCTGTGGCAAAAAGTAAGGTACGGGCACTTAGGGAGCTGCAGTTCTGCCTTTTGTGGTCTCACTGCTCCTAGATGGGGAAATGTGGCTTTTTTATCTTCTTTTCTGTTAGAGCTGGGATTAAACGCTTGAGAGATGGATTTTGTGCTCGGACTCAGATGTTTATTAATTCTTATCTATAGCACAGTCTCACAAGCTGTGAGTTCTAGCTAACAAAGTGAAAAATGGCTCCATCTCTATCTCTCTACAAGAGCTTTTAAAAACAAACTGTCCAGTTATGAAATGACACCTAAATTATTTTTACTTTAAACCCAATAACCAACCACCTGTGGCCCACAATGTGGACTTTTCTATCTAATTACAAAATACCACCCAAACCCTTGAAGAAGAAGGTGAAAAAGAAGGACTAGCCACCACCCTAAAACCTCCATCTCACTTTGTATATGTATTACTATAGTCTAAAACCTTAAACTCAAAGCTTTCACCCTGTGATATCACATACTTCTATTCAAACTACACACCCATAATCACAGTGCTGTCACTGAGTTTTGAAAGTCTCTTCCAAGGCCTCAGGTCAAGTGCAGTGTTTGCTTGGGGTTCAGTACCTGTCAGCACAGAAAGTCTGAAATTCTCAGTGCCCTCTCTGTTCCATGGCAGCAGCCCTGGCACACATTGGCTGCTGTTGTTCTTCAGCCTTAGCAGGACTGTGCTCTGAGCTGCAAAGAGGAAATAACCCATTTGACTTCCAGGTGTCTCAAAGCAAGCCTTGCCTCTGAGCAGCCCAGAGCTGCAGGATGCCAAACATCTCCTGAAATGTGCAAGGTGTCTCTGAGAAACTCCTCTTCCCAGCCACTGTGGGGCACCTGTGCCAACCACGTCTGGCACACGAAAAGAAAGGAGATGATTTTTTTTTCCTGGTGTATGTATGAAATTTGTCTTCCCCTTCTTCTTTGCATCCTGTATTTCCATCTCATGACACTATAACAATAAGAAGAGGCTTCACCTAACTTCACCTCTTTAACCTCTGTGGCACCATAAATCAAAGAGCAGGAGCCTCAGATGCTGATGGAGATGAGTGCCTTCCCTCCAGCAACAGGCAATTTTGGTCACATGGTTTAATTACACACGAGCTGGTGAGCACTGCTCATAAAAAGGCTGCTCACAGGACAAAAGAGTCTAATCCTCCTGTTACTTATTGGTCAGGGATTTTTTTTTTACCCCCAAAATGTCTATCAGGCTACTTCACCCACGAAAATCACACTGCCCATGAAAAGCCACGTGGGAGCTGTGAGCTACAGCACACCTACAGAAATGCTAAGCCCTGATCTCTCTCATCTGACAGGAGAGAATAGCTCATCCAGGTGCACTGAGGCTTGTTGCTGCCAGTGGTCAGATGCCCACAATGTCCAGACTCAGTGCCAGTGAGTAATAAGCAAGTGATTAGGCAGAATTGTATTCCAATATTTATGAGCAGGAAATTCAACTATGAGTCAATGCTGTAATTTAGCTGTTGACTCTGTTATTTGCTCATGTGTTTTTATTACAGCATCCATGAGTATTTGACTAAACTCAGTACTTAATTTTCTAGCTGCATCTTAGTTAAAATTTTGTTAGAGCTGCTGTATGCAAACTGTAAATAGGTGGGGAATAATACAGGACATTGAAAATCCAGAGGAGGAGATAACACCCAGAAAAGGGGCTGCTGTGCTTTCAGAAAGTAAGATTTAGGACCTGCTAAAGGGGTAGTTAGTGGCATCCTAGAAAAATAAAAGGGGTGGTACTTCGTTGTACAATCCTGAGATGCTCACTCAGCAGCTCTAAACAGAAGTAAGAAAAAAAACTTTGGCTACATCCAAACCAAAAATTGCAATTTAAAAGTTAAAGATAGGATTGGGGTCATGACAATGGAAGCGCTGCTTTTTAACCAAATTGCACCAATTGGTTTATATCAAGAAGTCAATTTTGTTGCTTTTTTTTTTTTTTTTTTTTTTTTTTTTTTTTTT